>VZTS01009061.1:42066-115674 GCA_013400795.1 Pluvianellus socialis | reverse complement strand
GGGGGGGGAAGTGGATCACTTAAGGACAGGGGAAAGACCTGCTGTGATAGATGCAGCCTCCGACGGAAGGATGAGCCGACACGGATTTTGCGCTGCTCTGGTTGGCGTTAGCCTGGCGAAAAGGGGACGGTGGCAGCGGTGCCCCCGGCAGTGCCCCCCCTTTGCCAGATCTCCAAGGCTGAAAGGCAAAACTCATCCAACTCCTCCCCATGGACACCCGGGGACTCTTCCTGGACAGGGACGCATGTAAAACTCCAGCGTGTTAAATAAAGGCACGTAAGGAAAAAGTTTTGAGACACGTTTTTTCTCCTTTTTCAACCCACCCCAGTGGTATTAATTCTGCCTCAAGACACTGATTTATTATGATGCTTTTTAGAAAAAGCGTATTCCTGATATTTTCAGAGCTTTCATAAAAGTTTGTTTTATTTATGTTTCCTCTTTTGAGTGAGGTTTTTTCCTTGGATTCTATGTTTACTGCAAGAAAATGTCACTTAACCTTGAATATTACAGAGGCTCTACTTGTGTAAAATGACATTAAATATCTTACTTGTTTGGGAATATAATTAGAATACATGATATCCCTTGAGTCAAAAATTCAGATCCCTGTTAGGTAACCTGTTGGATTTTTTTATTTGTCAGAAGTACAAAAGACTGAACACTGTTTACAACGACTTGGGTGTTTTTTCAGCAAATTTTAAAACAGAATTCAACCTCTGATCCTCTTGAGGGCCAAGTTTTCCCAGTTCCCACTGACTCCAAAGGACTCTGAATCCCATGGGATTCAGACCTTAAGTTAATGCTGTCTTTTAAATGGTTACTAATAAGAGAAATGATGACTTGGCTGCGCAGTCAACATAGGGAGAAAAATAAAAACTTGACTAAAAACCCCTAAAAGTCCAGAGGCATTATAAGACCAGCTTAAAAACCATTTTATAGCCTCAAATTGTATTTGCACCTTTGGGTCAACCATTTTATTCCATAGAAATAAAAATAAGCCCCTTCTCTTTCAGAGCAGTGGGTAAGTTATTTGAAAAAGCGTAAAAACTGTTCGACTTGTGGGATGTGACAGCGATCGGTGCAGCTGAGAAGCAACGGAGTAAAAGGCATTTGGGTGACAAATTTGAGACAAAACTAAATGCAATATTGAAACGTATTCTGGAATCAGCGTTACCGTTCATCTTTGGAAGCAGTCACTCGTCCATAAAAGAAAAGAGGTGCTTTTTTTTCCTGCTGCAGAGGTTTATAAAAGATGAGTGTGTTTTTAAACAAATGTCTGAGCGTTATAACGCTGAACGCTGCCCTCCTTGTGTGAGCCGGCACCAGTTTGTGACTTTGAAGCCTTTTTTTTGAAGAATGCACAGAAAGGAGGGGGGGAAAAAAAGTGAGTGTGGAGGAGGCTGTGTGCTGGTGTTCATGGGTGTATTTTAAATCCAGTTTGTAAAATGGCTTTAGATAAAACCGGAAATTAATGGTGCCTCTATTTTCCCCCCACCCAGTTAGAGCTAGAATATCTCCTCGGTGACAACCCAGCATGTTGGATGCCATCAGTTTGGATTTTCAGTAGCAGCAGAATGGGATAAACACCCTGAGGGCGAAGAGGCGAGGATGCGCACCCGTGTATCCCCCAGCCCTGGCGTGAGCATCCTGTTCGGACCGTGGGCTCATGGTGCTGGAGCCGAGCGGAGCCCTGGCTTCCCAGCATTTGTGTGTTTTTCGTCTTCAACAGACTTTAGGAATTTCCCAGATGTACTTGTCACAGCAGGATGGTATTCCCAGGGGATGTCTGGGAGACCTGCGCCGGCCACTAGCCTGAAACCCCAGGGGAAGCGGCACTAAGCTCTTCCCAGTGCCGGCTCCATCCGACACCGCCATGTGTGTGCCCATGGCCCATGGGGTGGCCACAGAAAACCGTGAGCCCAACCGGTGTGAAAATCACCCTTTCCGCAGCAATTCGCTCACGGCCTTCGCTTCCCCGCGCGGCGCCAGCGTGTGCCCCCGGCTGCAGCGGCTCAGCCGTCGCGCTGACACCGCGCTGGCACGGGGAGCTGGCCCCGGCTCAGGGCGACGGGTGGAGGGGCCAGTTGGCAGCCGGTGTGCGCCAGGAAGGTGAGAGCCAAATCTCCCTCTGGTTCTGGAGTCGCACCGTGGCGTGGACCCCGTGGTGGGGGCCCTCTGGGTGGGTGGACACCAGCCCACAGGGGATGCTGGCGTGGGAGAAGAGGGTGGGAAGGTGCTGCGGGTGGCAGGGAAGTGTGTCCCAGCAATGTGTGCGTCTCTCCAGTCTCAGCCTCCTCCTTCCAAAGCCAGGAGGAGGAGATCACAAGGGGAAGGGGATGGAGAGACACAGGACGGGGCAGTGAAGGAGTTAAGGGCTGTTGTTGTGAGCTGCTGTTTTGTTTTCCTGTGTGTTATATTAATAAGAAGCACCTTGAAACAACAGGTCCCATCTAGCCTCATCTCTTTCACCCCTTTTTCCAAAAAAGAACAGGGGAAAAAAAAAAAACCTAGAGCGTTTTTACCACTGTTTGCTTTTCCAGTTTCTTTAATTTGGGTAATTGCTTAGTCAGTTCTCAAAAATATATTTTCTGTCTTAAAAAAACAGCAGAAAATGACAGATCACCTTCCTTTCCATCCCAGCTTTGGCATGTAGGTCCCAGATTGTGCATTCTCTGTGCGGCGCCACACCAGCCTCCCCTACTTAATTAATTTCCCTTCGTTTGTGCAGCCTTGCACTTAAAGAGACAGTGTCCCATTTTGATGGTTTGGCTTTGGCGAGATTTCAAAAGTGTCACTTCTTAAATCTTTCTTTTTTTTCTGTTTTCTCTTTTTTTTTTTTTTAAACTTCCCAGTGTGCTGTATGGCAAAGAGTTGGCATTTTTCAACTCCCACCACTCCTCCTCTTTCTCTCCCCTCTCTCCCTATTCTCCCTAGCGCTCAAGATCCGGATCAGGCTCTCTGGAAAGAGGAGGATGGTGGGACCTCTCAAGTGTCTGACTGTCCAGGAACTACGGGAGCCTCCTGGAGCCGGCCCTTGGGATGCTCTTGTGACAGTGCAGCTGCTCAGCGGCTGCTTTTCATTCATGCCAGCACAGCTACACCAGGCTCCTGTGCTCACAACCTCTGCCATCATCCACCATAGCAAAGGCTTCCATCCAAACCCCCCAAAGCATGAGCATGTTTGACCCTTGGAGCAAGCTTCGTGCTTGGATTGGACAGGGTAGTCAGGTTTAAAAATCATTTTTGTTCTGTGTGAAGGTCATTCTGCACCAAGGTAATGTTATTCTAGCTCGTGTCTTTCATTCCGGATTCAGGATTGAGACTTTTCCTCACCTTTGTTCCCATTTCACTCCATGCAACTGAAAGGGAAGAACATGTCAGAAGGATTTGTTTTTAAATTATGTTTCAAAAATCAGTTTTATTCTACGTTTTTATTTGTTGTCTCATTTTTCTTTTTCAAAAGCTCACTGTGCGCTCTGGGTGTTGGTCTGTCACAGGCAGGGCTGCTGCAGCATCTCACAAAAAGGTTTTTCCCATTTGTCAATAACTTTCAAGCTCAGCTCTAAATCATTCTCATTCTGTCGCTCTTCCTGAACCTTGCAGCACCTCCCAACTCCTCCCAGGGAGCTCCTGCCCTGTCCCCGCAGGATGCACATCTCTGCCCACCTTTGCTCTCCCTCCCTTCGTGCTGAGGCTTTTGTGAATTGAGAAGCTAAGCAGGGATCTGAGTGTACTAAGACAGTAAATACCAGCAGGAATTGAGAAGACTGGCTGCAAGCTTCTCCCTATGTCTTGCAAACCTCGGTAAAACAGATATTACAATGGCTGCAAGTTATGTTTTGCACCTCCAACAAAGATTTGAGTAAGGGCTCCCACCAGCTTTGGTGGACTCTCAAATCAGTTAGTGATCTGCTTTTTTTGCTGCAACTGGAAGCAAAAGTGCCAAGGTCTATCAGAATTTGCTGCTCCCATGCTTTTTCTCTCTGGAGGCACCGGGTAGTCCGGTCTCGCAAGAGGGGATATGGTTGCGTTTTCAGACCTCTGAGGTTTTCACTGTTTGGATGAGCATCAAACTTAGCTGAAGTGAACTGAAACTCCGTGTGGCTTGAGGGGGACTCTTTAAGGACAAGATGTTTCTCTTTTTTTTCCAAGCTCAATGAAGAGAACCTGCTGAGACCAAAAATGTGTTCTACTCTCCATGTGCGCATCCTCAGGAATTCAGAGATGTCTTCCAGCACCATGTCCAGCTGTCCCAAGCTTCTAAGAAGCTTAGGGATGAAGGGTCCCCTGGACAAATGGATGTTGCAACTCCACTGTATGGGCTCTTGGAGACCAGGGACAAGTGTCTGCAAACTCCCACCTCCCATTTTCAGCAGAATAGAGCATCCACTTAAAAGAGCAAAAATTGGCAGGGGTCAAGCCTGGTGCCCAAGGCTCACAACCCCACTAAATTCAATCAAGCAAAATAGTCTCTAGTCAGAACTTATCTCCTCCTGAAATAAAACATACGGTAGAAGAAGAAACAAATTGCTTGACACCTCATTAGCAATTGTAAGCAGGCTCCATTTTCACTCCAGGGTCTCATTGGAGTGATTTGTGAGGCAGCTTTTCCCTACCTCTGCCTATCCCCTTAATGGCCCGCGTTTTGAAGGAGTTGGAGGCAACACAAGAACAACAGTGATTATTTGTGTTCTTCTGGGACACCCGTCCCGCTGTCTGCTGCTGGAGTGCCCCTCTACCTGGTGTTGTTTCTGGAACCCGAAGCCCGTTTCACGTTGCTTCTGTGCGTGTGTGTGGCTGATTGTTAGGAGGACGCAGTTGGCCTGGAGCAAGATAACCAAAGCTGGTATGTCCTCTCGGAGCTAAAACGTTGATCAAAGTTAACCAGCTGGCTAGATGCTTGATGGAAGAGACATACTGCTAAGCACAACTGTGTGGGTGTTGGGTGAATGTTGTTGCTTCGGGGCTTGAGAAAAGTTATTGGCTGACTGTGTTCTCATGCTCCAGAAGGACAGAGCCCAAAAAGATGAAAGAAAAGGAATAAACCCCCCTCCTATAATGATCAATTTGTTCCTTCTTAATTAAATGACCAGCCTCATTGCAGCTTGATCCCACCGCGCTTCCTCCACAGTTTTGCCTTCTCATCTTGGCTTTTAAAGCAATTTAATAATTTCAATTTCAAGACCTTTTTGTTCTTGTTTTTTTTCTTCCAAATCCACCATCCACCCACCCACCACAGCAGGACATGTCTCTCAGGAAACCGGTTCCACGCTCGGTAATAATTTTTGAAATGTAAGCACATCAAAAAGGACTTTGACAAACACAGTAAGACTTTTGAAGGAGCCATTAGTTGTTGTGTTGGGATTTTTTTTTTTTTGGGTCTGCATGCCCATTTTTCAAATCCCCACACACGAGCAGATAACTTATCTCCAGCAGCAGCAGCAATGAGCCCCCCGAAGGGCAGTGATTCGGAAGCCCAGCCCTGAGGGAACATTCCTGCAATAAGGCAGCAGTCCAGGAGGGAGATTGCAATTGTTGCTGGGGTTTAACATTTTTCTCAATTGCCAGGTAGCTGCCTGCCAGGGAAAAGAAATATGTTACTGTGTACTTTTGTCTTGATTTGACTTAGAAGTGGACAGGAATAAACCAGGGCTAAAAGAAGAGGGGAAAAAAAATCTCATTTGTCTTCTACTCTTGTCATCTTCTTTCATTGAAGTCTCATTTAAAATTTTTCATCCCATCTTTAAAAAAAATTAAATTATTCTACTTCCTACACCAGAAAATAAAAAAAAGACGTTTTTCTTAGAGTAGATACTGATGGTCTGTCAGTTAAACATTGCTTTAGTCCTGTAAGCAAAGATGTAATGTTGAAATCGGTGTTTGTGATTACAGGTCATCATTCTAACAGAGCCATCACCTCTAGTGCTCAAACCATGATCTTATTGCTCTTCAGCAACTCCTCTACATGCTTGTAGGTTTCTCTTCATCAATGCATCCTGAGATTCTTCCCCAATGAGTGGGGGTTTTTTTTCATTTCATGTTACTGGATTTAATTCTTCCTTTCATCAAAATATTCAAATGTTAGGCAGTTTAACCTTGCAAATAAGAATGAATTTTCACTGTTAAAGAAAAAATCCCTAGAAAAAACAGATAAATGCCTGTTTGAATTCTCTTCCCCTCGTTTCTTTCACGTAACAACATTTCATCCTGGCTGACTTCAGCCGTTTAACACAGACAGGCTGAGCCATGCTTTGGAGATCCCTCGTTCTTCCCACTGTCTATGGAGCAACCAGAGGGAAGCGGTTTAGACAACACTCCTAAATTTTAGCAAGCTGAAAATGCGATGGAGCCCATCTCACCTGCGCCAGGGAGGCTGAAATTAAATTGACATCTGATGAAATTCTGTTTGAGAGGGGAAAAAAATGTTGCTGTCAATTTTCTCTACCGTTTTTTTTTTTTAATGGCACAGGAGAGTGCAATTGGTTCTGATAAAAGGGATATTGTGTGAGTAACAGGCTGAGAGAGGGCAGCTTTGAGCCGAATGAACCGCTGCTCCAGGGCTGGTACAGTAGCAAAACCAGCAACGCCGCGAATATATTATCCAGGGATCTAAGGCAAATGCCTGTTGTATTGGATACACGCTGTTGAATGTAAATCCATAGTGCTGAAATACTGTATATTTATTATGCAAGCCAAAGCTGAAGACAGTTTCTGTTTGATGAACTCCTGGTGATGAATGGATTGTTTCATTCGAGTAAATGAACTGTCAGAAACAATGGCTACACAGTACAATTTCTCTCCCCATCCCCAAAGGGCAGGAAAGCTCTGCAGCCAAAATAAAGTTGTATTTTTTTTGTTAAGTCTAGCAAGATGGCAGGCTTGGGTAGAAAATTCGGAGGATTGGATGTGGATAGTTTGACCTTGAAAAGCCCACCTCTCTTAACATGCACACATTTAGCTGTGGGCAGATTTGTTTCATATTCACAGAATCACAGAACATGTTAAAGGTTGGAAGGGACCTCTAGAGATCATCTGGTCCAACCCCTTGCCAGAGCAGCTCCACCTACAGCAGGTTGCTCAGGATGGTGTCCAGGCGGGTTGGGAATGTCTCCAGAGTCAGAGACTCCTCCACCTCTCTGGGCAGCCTGTGCCAGGGCTCTGCCACCCTCAAAGGAAAGAAGTTCCTCCTCATGTTGAGATGGAACATCCTATATTCGATTTGTGGGATAAAGGTAGGGATCTGTCTAGGCAAGGTACTGGAAGTCATCACTCTGGTTAGGGTGAGAAGCAGGTGTTTGGGAGAGTCCCACTGCCACCAGGGAGAGAGCAATGGGGTAAACTGGGTCCTTGGCACATCCCTGTCTTCTGCAGAGCAGGAACTGAGGAGCCATGAGGAGGCCAGGCAGAAGGAGTCCCCTTGCTCGTCTGGCGGATGCGTGCAGTGGTCCCACAGGACTGATCATAACCCACGTTTGAAGTTGTGGAAAGGTGAATCCCTCCGTGATCAGAAGAGGGAGCAGCTAAGCAGCTACTGTCCTGGCTGGGGGAATGGTCAATTAGAAGTCTGGAAACAGCCCCCAAGATTTGGAAGAGGCAAAAACCGGCTTTCCAGCTGTGCGGTCTGTCCTGCAGCTCGTTTCTGAGGGCTGGGAGAGATGGAGACCAGACCTACCACACGCATCCCCCTGCTCAGCCTTCAGTCTGCTCTTCCGAGGTGCCTTCACCCAATGTCCAGAGCTACAGGACTTCACTCCACGGGTCCCTGTGACTCTTCACCAGAATTGTCCTTAACTTTTCCTCCTTTGTAGCTCTGCGCTTCGTGGTGGTTTTATGCCCAGACATTCAAAACGCTGCTCAGATGTAAATTCCTCTACATTTTGGATGTTCTTTGTTTTTTGGCCAAGTTCTCCTTTCTGGGTGCCAGGGGCCGTCTCAGCTGGCTTTCTTGAGGGCTAGGGAACCCTGTGCTGCCCAGGCTTTCGGGATATTCCAGCTGTCCCTGCCGTGGGACGTCGAGTATTCGCAGGAACGCTGATGAGGACGCAGCAGTAATTAGCCACTGGCAATAGCTGGTCTCGCTGAACCAAGTTACCCAGATCTCTAAGCAGGAAAAAGTGAGTTAGACAAACACCATACTACACAACTGACCGTAACGTTCCATCAGTGACTATGATAAATGATAAGAAAATGAGGGCTGGATTTCATTTCATTCCATTTTTTTACAGATTCGTAAGCGGAAACACGCCGTGAAGTCAGTCCTGACTGCAATCTTCCCAGCTGAAATATTCTCAGAGGCAAAGTGCTTTCTCAAGACGTGGTGAGGCAGAGAAACCCCGAGCTGGGTGCATGCGTATACGGTGAGCGTTTGTGTTAAACAAAGCCTTGGAACGGAAATAGAAGGCATATTGCAAACTGCAGGTGGTTTGAGATAGCTGTGAAAGAGAAATGTTCTTGGAAGCAGCTTTTTGCAGCTCAGGATATAACGGGGCTGAACTGTGTGATTTCCCAAATATTTTGGGGTTTTCTTTTATTTAATAGTCCCTTTCTGAAATAATTTCCTGGACGTGTCTTTATTTAAGGGGAAAAATCAAATCTAAGAGCAATTTGGGGGTTTCCTCTCAAAGAACTAGTTTCTGAATCTGGTGTAGTAAGAAGAGGGCTCTTCCAAAGAGATTCCTCCTCTTCTTAAGGGGCTGGTCTTACATTTGCTGTAAGACAGACAGCAACCGCTGTACCAGGTTGGAAAATTCCGTATCTTGTGCAGAGCTTCCACCAGTGCTTATCGTAACAAGGAAACTTTTTTGATCATGCTAACAAATTGCTGGTACGTTTAGAAAATAACGTCAGACTAAATCCTGTTGTAATTTCTCAGTAAAATAGCTTGTTTACACCATTTGTCCAGAAAGCCTGGACATTTAATTTATGACCTGGGATCCTCCCTGTGTCAAGAAAAAGCAACAGGCAGGAATGGCAGCAGGAATAATGGCAGCTTTTCCCATTTCTGCCCTGTGGCCTTCAGCCAGATTTTGTCTTCTGCAAGATTAACAGAAGCAAAAATCAATCTGCGAAAGCCCACAGAAAAAAAAAGCCTGATTTGGGTGCTCTTGGGTCACAGAGTTTAACGCGCTGTCAGTTGTCACATTCTGGGAGGTTTTACTGGCTCCAGCTGCTTCTGCCCCATCTCTACTTTCCACACTAACAATTATCTGGGATCAGGGAGTTTTCTCCTTCCCGCTCACTCCATGAAGCTGGGTACCTCTCCTGCCTGTCTGCTCGGCTTTGGGAAAGGAGAATTTCTGTTTGTGGAAAACTGGCAGCTCCGTTTGCTCCCTAGGTGTACCGCTGGGTTTCTGCACATCTGGGCAGCCCCGTTGTCTTACATCTGTATGTCCCATGGGCTCGCCGTGGCTCAGGGAAGGCAGAGGGAAGCCTGGTGCGCCCCTGGACTGGAAGCAAGCAGCTGATAACTAATTTTAGAGGAAAAACATGGCCTCAGTATATTACACACCTGTTGACGATGCAAGTTTCAGTGGCAAAAATCAGTTTGAGGGTTAAAACCCCCCCACACCTCGCGGTTCCGTATGATTTAAAAGCAATCTAAAGGCTGTAGGAGTCACGGTTATTAGATGCCAATTAGTGTTAACTTGATGTTACTCAATGGAGTCTCCATCTATTGGTGAGCGATTTTGGCATCGACTGGCGGATTCATTCGCAAAATTTGGGTCTGTCAGCTCCAGGGAGAGGGGCCCGAGCCACCCGTTGTTTCCCCAGGTAACTCTGCTGGAGAGTTTAGTGCTGTAAATCAAGGCTGGCTGACACGAAGCATGGGCAGGTACAAGCAGAGAGCTCTGAAGATTGGAAAATATGCTCATCGCTGGGAATGCTTTTTTGCTGCCAGTGGCTCGAGTTCCCTGTTTGTGCCAGCTGAGCACCCCGGCCGAGGTGGGACTTTTCGAGCTGCTCCTTTAAATCAAACATCAGGAAAAGAGGGATCAAGAAGACAAACGAAAAAAGCAAACAAAGAAGGGCAGTTTCTAAGAAACCCTGGAGATTTACGGCCTCTCCACCTGATCTCATGCCAAGTTTATTTGATCTTCATCCACGGCTGCCGAAGGGGAGCGTCCGGATGGACCGTGCTCCCACCTGACGTCTGCCCGGCTTGTTTTTTCCAAGCCCAGCTGAATCGGACCAGCTCTTCAGGTCACACATGAGCTGGTGCTGCCTGTAAACAAGCTGCTCCACTAGTGATTTACTGAGCATTAGGCTTCGCCCAGTCTGCTGTAGGCAAAGAAAAGACAAAAAAGCTGCACCGTGCAGCAGGATGTGAAGTCAGCCCTGCAGATGCCTCTGGAGTAGGGGTGGAGGACCGAGGTGCCTTCAGCCCCTACCACCAGAAACAAAGCGCTCTGGGGTGGTGGCCCAGCTGGGGACCTGCCACTGAGACAGAAACAGGTCCTGCACGGGCAGACATCGCGTGGCCGACCGAGGACCTCCTGGAGACGGCTCTCCTTTGGTGGCAAGCAATGCGAAGGGCAGACCCAGTTGTTTCAAACCAAAGTGGAGCTGTACAAACCGCCATCTCCGAAGTGAACTTGTTTTGTATCGATACAGGCCCAGAAGCCTCCAACCTTCTGCCCCGTGTCCCAGAGGAGATGCTTTCACTGAGCGGCGGGGGCAGCTGAACCTGTGCACCGCGTCTCCAGCAGCGACACGACAACATCTGCCCGGGGTGCAGGGACCTGGCGTGGGAACTGGCTCTGTCGACTCCCAGACCCATTGTGTTCTTGAGCAGGAGAAGCTGCGTATGTGACACCAAAAACCCCGAACCTTGACGACAAACTGTTTGTGTCATTTGCGTAAAGGATGAGGGCAACTCCTACCTCTATTTCAACTCTTTTTTTTTTTTTTAGTTCTCAACAGTCTGCAGTTCTTGCCTGCTCGTTTGGCTGAAGTTAGGGCTGACTGTATCAGCCAATATTTGTACTGAGTCTAAGAATGTTGCTGCTTGGCTCTCAGCAGTAATAATCCCATTTTTTCATTTGTTTTGTGCCTATAACATTTACAGAACAAGAACGGCTATTACAGGAGACTTTGTCTCAATTACAGTTACCACTTCAGTAAGCCACTAACATGACAACAAGCATCCTCTGCCATTCAGGACCCTTCAGACTTCATAAAAGTGGTTTTTTACAACGGAGAAGAGTCTTGCCCTTAAGACTAGAAGGGACTAGTAGAGTTGTATCGGCTGAGTTTTGCAAGAGGTGACACGGGACATTTTAGGGGCGACGGAAAATAAGGAAGCCCCAGAAGACCTACACCCAGAAATAGGCTGGAAATATTTGCATGAAGCAGCAGCCACTTTCCTTTCCGTAGCCAGAAGCCAGTGGAGTCTTTTCTATAGCGATTCTTCAATTCAGAGCTGCTGCTTTCTGCCCAGGGCTTGGTTAAATATTGTATCCCTGTGTGAAAGAGCTGAGAGAATGCCCGTTTGTGTGCACTGGTGTCTAAATATTTGCCTGTGATCTGCTCGAGGATCCCGTACTCCAGGGAAGGAAGGGGAGCTGCCAAGTCAGCATGCTCCGACCCTTTGCAAAAAAGCCATACGAGCGTCTGCCGGCGCGGGACGAAGGCGCAGCCCGCGGTGACAAGCGCGGGAGGTAAAGCCACGGGTAGGGCTTAATGTCTTCTCGCTTCCAGAGATGGTTCTTCCTCCCGTGACTGAAAACAAGTCTCCTGTGCGGGCAGTGCTAGAAGCGAAGCAAACCACGGAGCCCCCGTCCAGCTCCCTGCGGACACAGCAGTGGCTGCGATTTTCTTGGTGGCACGTGGTAGCAGCGGCGTTTCGCCGGTGGGATGGGAAGAGCAGCCCAGCAAGGCAGAACCTGTCCTGTTCCCCGCTCACCGTCCTGGCTTTGCAGGATAGCGTGTCCCAGCTCTGGAATTCCTCTCCCTTCCCTCTTCTCCTCCGCGATAAGAAGGGCTCCTCCCTGCCGCAGGCGTGAGGTTTCGGCGGGACGCGGCGCGTGACTCGCTGGCCCGAGGGGGCGAGGAGG
This sequence comes from Pluvianellus socialis, assembly GCA_013400795.1. Classification (NCBI taxonomy): domain Eukaryota; kingdom Metazoa; phylum Chordata; class Aves; order Charadriiformes; family Charadriidae; genus Pluvianellus; species Pluvianellus socialis. The sequence goes on along the minus strand of VZTS01009061.1, from coordinate 103,624 downwards.
CAGACCCAGGCGTTGCCCGCAGGGCTGTGCAGCGTGCCCTGCGCCCGCGAGTGCACGGCAGACCCTTTCTCGGGGGGTTTATTTGGCTCTTCTCCCAGGGGAGGCTGAGCAGGGAACGGTGCTGATGTTTCGCTTCCCAGAAAAGAAAGGGTGAGACTCCACGGAGCGAGGAGGAGGCGGGAAGCAGCATCCCGCGGGGGGCTTGGAAATCCCTGCCCTCCAGAGAGAGCCTCGAACCTCTTGTCTCCAAGACACCAAGCCGAAAGTGGCCTCTTATGTTGGAGGAGAGATGGGAGCCCACAGGCACCCCCTTTGCCTCCCCTGCGGCTGGTTTCCTGACCCAAACCCGCCCTGCTCTGACCCACGGCGGGAGACAGCAGGAGGAGGAGAGCTTCGTTAAATCCCCGCGGCCGTGGCCGTGTCTGGGGGAAGCAGCTTTCTGCTGCCCAGGGCTGAAAAGCCACCAAAGGGGACGCTGCGGTGACAGCCTGAGCTGGCCCAAGGTGCAAATGCCACCCAGCTCTCGCCCTCCCCTCCCCACTCTCTGGCACGTGCACAAACCCAGTATCTATCCTTTTCTCACCCTCTTGATTTTTACACAGGGGGCTGCCGTCCCTCTGAACTGGGGCAGTTTCCAGCCCCAATTCACCTCCTCTCTCCCCGCTCTCCCAGCTCCTGGTAGCTCGAGCTGCAGAGCACCGTGGGTCCCTTGGGGGCTGCTCCGGGTGGCACTGAGTCCCACGGGGCTGTAACCTGTCACTGCAGTCACCCAGTGGGTGACAGCCAGCCAGCAGCCCTGCTGGTGCCAGCACCCTGGCTGCCGGTGGGGAAGGGAGAGGGGATCGGTGGAAACTGAAGCCCTTTTAAAACCAGCCCTCCTGACATACAGCTAGTGGAAATATCCCTTCATCTGACCCTGAAGGACCACCCAGGGGTTACTTAATCCTACAGTCCATCTTCTGAAAACCCACTGTAACAAGGTGTGTTAACCTCTGAGGGAGATTTGCAATTGCGGCCGGGGTTAATGACTGCAAACTCATCTCCCTTGTGACCTTCCTCCTCACACATGGAGGCTTTCATCAGGCTCCTCATATATATATTGCAGTTAAATGTCACTGGCCTAAAGAGGAGGGACACCACCTCTCTAAAACAAAATAAATAGATTGCATTGGCATCGTTTAGGTTTTTCCCCGGCCATTTTAAAATAAAATGTTTTTTTGGAAAGCCTCGACCAGGATAATTCATGTCTTCATCAACAGAGCAAATTTGTTTTTAAGAAAGAGAGCACAGTGAGCAAGAAAAATATTGTGGTCCAGCAAATGACATAGGGGTTTGCAGGGTAATTACAGCACCTCTGGTCCTTTGGCTATTTGAGCGGAAAGGGGGATGCTTGTTGGAGTTCATCAGAACTTAAGGTAGTTCCGCTGAAATGCTTTTCCCTTGGTGTCCTTTCCCTGCTGGGACTGTACTGTAATTTGCCTTTTCTCTTCTCCCCGCCGCCCCCCTGTCTTGGAAGAAGCATCCTGAAGTGAAGCAAAGCTCTTAGTCTTATCGGAGCTTCTCAAATTGTAGCCCTTTGATTAAGAAAGAACCAAACCCAGCTCCTGGTGGCGCATCGAAAGCTCTTCTCGGCTGGATATTTCAGCCGTGTTTTTCCCTGCAACTAATTCAGCTCAGAGCTATACAGAAATCGTTTGTCTGATACGAAATCAGCCAGTTCTTGTCTCCCCGGACCAAAAAATTTCAGCACCTTGGATGAATATTTAAGTCAGGGTAAATGTATGTCTGAAACGCTTTTGAACACTGCGCTTTAAAAAAATCTTCTCCTGCTGCTGATTGCAGTTATGCCCTCTGTAAAGCTTATTTCCCATCAACTTTTCAAACTTTTTTCTGAGGCCTGTATTATTTTATCTTTACAATATCTAAAACAAGCTTGTCCCTAAGCCTTTGGGCACATGCACAAATATTACTTCAAGAGCAGTATATTCAGCTGTTTTCGCTCATTTACGCTTTCATTGAAGTCTAAGCTCAGTGACATTAACTGTAATTGGGGAGGAATAAAAGTAAGGGTTTCAGCAGACACCGGCGAGGACGATCGCACATTGTATCTCTATTTCAGCTGCGCCTTAGAGCTTTTTTGGTGCGGATCAAGCCAGCAAAATTCAGGTTTAAGCTCCTATACAAGTGTGTGGTGTGTGTGTGTGTGTGCGCATCCCGTAGTTAATTACGCAAGTTTAAAGGCACGGCTGGAGCGTGTGAATGCAACGTTGTCTGCAGAACATGCCTCAGATTTCAGAAGCCAAACCATGTGGGATTTTATAGATCCGCATAAACACCTGAACACCAACTGGAAACGCGTGCGGTGTTGGGATAATAGGAAGAGTATGTTCTCTACCGTGGACAGCTTTAGAGGAATAGGTGTCTTCCTCTGTTGGCTGGAGGATCTCAGCAGCCTCCATAGCAAACATCTTCCAGCAATTAAACCTTAGCAGGACGCATACCTGGAGGGAGGAGGTGTTCTCTTTCATATTCCTGGCCAAATTCCAGTGGCCAAGGAGGTGTGTCTACCCACCGCCTCCAGATACAGCTCCAGGATACACATGGGACACAGCAGGAAACTGAGAACAGCCCTTTCCTTGGTCCAGCATGCAGCAAATACAGATGAGTGTCCCATCCCCTGGGGTGATACCTCTCTTAGGGTAGGTGGGACAGTGCCCTCAGCGCTGTTGTTCCCATCTTATGCATGAGGAAAGTGGTGCAGAAAAGGCATCTGCCTCCTGCCTCAGCCAGTGGCTGGAGCTCAATCAGATCCTAAATGTTTATGACCCTAATTAGCTCCCATAAACCTCCCAAGGAGGAGACCTCACCGCTGCAACACACAGCTCATTATTTTGGAGCTAAAATCCTCATAACTAACCTGCCTCTCCTCTGCCGTGGCAGAGGCTGACGCCTGCCCTTCCTACGGTGGGTAAGACCTGGACACCCACCCTGTCGGCTCAGAAGCTAGAAATGCCTGTTTGCAAGAAGCAGCCTTGATCCCACTTTCTTTCTCTCTGCTTTATTTTAACACATCACCGCTCCTGTAAGGTGACCTTCAGGCACTCTGCTGGACACCAGACCTATAGGCGAACCCTCCAGCACCTGGTATCTGCTGCAATCATTCAGCATCATGTCAGCGGTCTTTAATACACAGCCATTCTCGTCTGGAAATGTTTTGCACAGGTATCTTCAACAGAGGTTTGGTGGCAGAGGTGGATCGGAGCCGTTCTCTTCACCACTAGTGTTGAATGTTTAAGAACTGACCTGCTGCTAAATCCCATGGAAGGAATGCAGTGGAGGTAGGTTACCACAAACTGGAGAGTCATCTTCTACTTATGTCCAGTATGTGTACAAGCATGAAAGGCGTTTCTAAGCCTGCAGCCAGCGGTGGCCCCTTGCTCCATAACCAACCACATTTATGACACCTCTGGCCTGTGGGAATTGCCTGTCTGAGACCTTAAAGTCAATTTTCATCCAGCTATGATGCAAGTTTAATGCCTGCCAGAAGAAGAAATAATATTTGGAAATTAAGGATCGAGGGGGGGAGAATCTTCAGCTGATATAAACCTTATTGACTTCAAGAGAACCACACTGGTCTACACCAGCTCTGCCGGTGGCCCAGGGTTTAAATGAACTGCAAAGGTAGCTTAAATTCATTTTTAAGGAGGAAAGGGCTGTTGGGAATGTTGTGCTCTTATTTACGGCAATTTTACACTGCTTTGGGAGTTCTGCCCCATCCTTTTGCTTCAAAAACTGAGGACCAGCAATGCTGTATTTTGGGGAACGGCAGCTCCCCAGCGTTTCTGTGCAATCCCAAAAAAATGGTGATACCCACTGTCTTTCTGCGCCGTCACCCCAGTGGTGTCAGCCTGTGGTGGTTACCACCACGTTCCCTGAGATTTACTCCCGTTCTCTCCTGTAATACGAGGTTGGACCACAAGCAGAAGACAGAAGACATGCTGGAAGACAGAATAATCAGGGCGAGGGGAACTTCTCCGTCTTCTGTATTGTGGCCTCAGGGACTGTGGTGGATCGTCATGCGTGGTCACCCCTGCTTGCTTAGCCAGCACTTGCAGAGGTTTGTGAGCATCTTAGAGAAATGTGTGTCGACTTCCAGCGAATGCACCGTCTGGCTGATGGCCGTGGCAGTGCTCGGTACTCACGTGAAGCTTTATCACTTGGTGTCCGACTTCCACCAATGCTGAGGACCAGCAGATCCTGTGGAATTCCAGTCAGCAGCTGATCTGGAAAGATGAACGCAAATACTGAGGTTCCACTCGCTCGCTTTGATCTGCTTATTCCTGAAACGTCTGTCAAACCTTCCTGGAGTAAAATGGATGGGCAGATTCACACAAAACTCCTGCAAAGCAACTGCAAAGGGCTCCCCAGCAGTAGCTGCTGGCTCCCTTCCCCCAAAGAAAAAGTGCTTTACTCTGGAGTATGCTAAAGGCACAGCAAAACGCAGATGTCAAATCTCCTTAACTTTCACTGGCTCTGAAGAAGGGTTTAATCAATGAAATAAAGTGAGGAGTTGTGAGTTCCTTGCAGTAAACAAGTTAAACGTTATTAAACACACACGTGTCTCTTTAAGGAGATGAATTGATTGTGTGTGTTTATTTTTACAGCGTTATTTAACTGAGTAAGAAAAAAAGAGACTCAGAGTTGATGCCAAGATGATATAGCTGAAACAAAGCCCAAGGAAAGATTTTTCCGCTGTGCTCTTTTTTTTTTTTCCTAATAACTGTCTCCCGTATCTGCCAATCTTAGGTCAACAAACATCGGTTGATTGACAAGTTAAAATGTTTAGCTTAGCCTGCAACTCATATAAACCAATTTAAAATTTCGAGTGCAGGAGGGAGATGTAAGAGAAACAAACAATATCCCTTCCTTCCTCGCCTCTCCCTGGGGTGTAATCTAGAAATGCTCTTGTCGCGGGCACCGGCTGACAGCGGGGAACGTCCCCTTGTTCACAGCTCAGCAGGTGGGAGCTCCTCATCCCTCCTTGCTCCACCGGGTACAAGGATGCAGGTTCATGGTGGCACTGCAACGCGCTCGCAGGGACGCTCAGGAGGGAGCAGGATGCTTGGAATAGGATGTATTCCCATCCTCACCGAGAGCTGTGCTGCTAAGAGCAGCGTTGTCTGCTATAATGGGATCAGATAACAACAGCTTAACAAGTGTATCCTAAATAATAGAACTGGTGGGATTTTGTATCTTCCACTTCTCCACTTCCACTTCCATCTTCTTCTTCCACCCTCCTGGTCTTGCAATACTTTCATGGCATGATTAAGTATTTAAACAGTATTTCACAAGTGAGGAAATTGCAGGAGGAGGAGGATCAACATCATTGTGTTGATCAAAAGCAGAAGTGTTTAGAAGGGTGCTAACTCCCAGTCTCCCGTTACGAAGCAATGGGAAAAAAATATGGACTGAAGCCGACTACTGGAAACTGCTGCATTTTAGGCATTCCTCTAAAACGAAAAGCCAAACTTTCCCAAAGGAATTATTTCTTCAATCTCAAATGTAACCGTAGTGAAAGGAAACCTTCCTCACCCTGTCCCTTACCTGGTCTTGGTGGGTGAGGAGGTGACCCGGGACAGGTCTTAGGTCTCAGGCTGTGCTTGAGTTTAGCTCCTTTCCCCGCGACCGCAGTGCTCTACAAGCCGACTCTGATCCCTGAATCCACTTTGTTACTGGAGTTACTCCTCCAGAATCTGAGCATCTCCCTGTGCCGTTACAGTTACTGAGGGGACCCGACTTTGCTTTTTCTAAACTTCTGAATACACCTGCAAGCTTCTCGTGCTGCAACACAGAGATGTGAACCAACTCCCCCTCCCTCGCCAGAAGCGGTTGTATATTCCGTGCCTGTTTCCTTATCTTCTGCAAATATTTAGCAGCAAAGTTGTGGGATTCTCAAGATGTTGAAAAGATAAATCTACGTCACAGTAGCCCTGTCTCACAACCGCATTTGCTTAAATGATATAGTAAAACAAATAACCCTTCCAGCTTAGCTGGATGGGAAACAATTGCTTGGCTTTGATGGTGCGAGTACAAATGCCTCTGCAGTTGACACCTTTGGTGATTGATGTTTTTTGATGCTATAGGTTTGTTTTGCTCCCTCACTGTTTGTTTTCCCACTGGGCTGACTTGGACAGGGAATGCCGTTCCTCCGCATGGAAGTGCATATGTGGGCAGCCATGGACTTTGGGATCAAAGCAGCGAAACATGCAAACACAGCAGTTTGTCTGAGGGGTCGCATGCCCTAGAACTAGCCAGGGAAGGCGGATGGAGGCCTCTGCTCCTTCCAAATGTCGGGAAGGACATCTCAGAGCTGAGCGAGTAATGCCTTTTTGATCAAAGAAGAACTCCGATAAGAAGACTTAGTTAAGTTCACCCTTTTTTTTTTATTATTTTTTATCTATTAGTAAAGCTCAGTGCTGCCTGATGACTGGCACAGTCAGAGCTGGGAATGCCAAGTTCAGCCAGACACACTTTTCCTCTCAGACTTCCATGCTGCTCTCGCCGATATGAAAGGTGCAAACTGGGGGACTCTGCGTCCTCAATAGCTGTTTTCTCTGAGATATTCATGCAATAACCCATTGTTAATCTCATGTTACCCGTCCTTCAGCTGGAGAAAAGTGGTTATGTATCTTTGTGTGTTTGGGTCTTTCGTTTTTCAGCTCCTCAGAACCTTTCCTTATGGGTCTGGGTTAGGTGTGCAAGTGCCTCCAGGCAGATGCTTTGCTTTGCTCCATGCTGCCATCTAACTTCTGAGCTCCCCAGAGTAGAAGCTGTTCTGACAGCCTGGATTTTGGATGGCCCTGAAGCAACGGAATAGGGAGCTACAGAACTGGAATTAACCAGCTGATACTCAGCCAACCACCCAAGGAACCGGTCACGTCTCTGGTGCTCGTGTCAGTAGTTTCCAGGACTGATGTCGGTTTTTCCTTTTTTTTTTTTTTTTCTAAAAGGACATTGTTCATTTGCTCTGGAGGCATCTGCCCTGATACAACGGCCCCTAGAATAGGTCCAAATGGAGGAAGATCTGGGGGTATACGTGGGAAGAAGGGTTTGCCAAGGTTTTTTGCCTCTCCTGTAGGCGTGTTGGGTAAGGCAGGCACTGTGGTTTCTTCAGCCAAGCCAAGGCAAGCAAGCGGCGGACCATGGGTCACTTCATGGTATGCAATGAATCAGGCTTGCAGTGGACTGAGGCACGGCTTGGACAGCCAGCGCCTCCGCGTGCCGCCCGCGCCGGGCGCCGGCGCTTCGGAGCCCTTCGCGCACACGCCTGCGCCGCACACACTGCCCACCTTGTTTCTCTTGCCACAGCCTGGTCAGGATATACAAGCAATTGTTAAGATGTCACAGAAAACTGGTTTAAACTGGGATGTAGCTGCAGCTGTGTTCTAAACGCCGCTAAACAAAAGTGGACTGTCTCCTCCTGGGTGGATTTCCAGAGAAGGGCTTGCTTTTCATTTCCTTTGGATCTCACTTGTAGAGCTAACTTTTCCTTAACAAAAAACAGCTTTAAAATAAAGACGTATTACCATAGTATGGATGTTAAAACAAGAATAAAAAGTACTGAACACATTGACAGCTAGATTTTGATATTTTTATTAAGATCTCTCTCTGCAGTAAAAATTATCATTGTTGCTTGTGCCGCAGTTGTAAAAAGTCTTTCAAGAACTGCCCCAGGTAGACTTTCTTTTATACGACTTTTGCGTGTCTATAAATCAAAGATATTATTTGAGTAAAAGCTGCATAAAGCAGATCTGGCTGGTAAGGGTGAAATACCTTTAAGGAGGGGGATTTTCGGGGGGGGTAGGCTAAGCATGAAGGATGAAGATGTCTGCACAGCCCGGTTTTTTGAGTTGTAGGACACCAGAAAGGAAATGAATTAGCCGTTGAAGAATTATTGGTTGATGTTCAGTGTAGTTTTCACATCCTTAAAAGTGCTGTTAAGTTGTTTCACCGCGCGTGACACTGCTGCTGAGCTGGAAACCAGTGTTTTCCGTGCCGTTCCGTGCCCGGTTGCTCACTGTGAGCAAAAGGGAATGCCTCAGCAGTGTGGCAGGAGCATTGTCGTCGCCGTTTAATTCATTTGGTTTGAGGTTTACAGCCTGCGTAACAGACATCTTGTTTGTGGCTTGACAAGGAGAGTTGTTTAAAGCCATTTTCTCCTGCCAGCTGCTCGGTGGTCAGCTGGAGGGAACCCAGCCAGACGCTGCCCTGTAATCAGATCGCGCTCCAGTGAGGGTGGCGAAGGAGATAGCGGCGGGCAGATCCCTGAAGCCGGTGTGCTTCAGAAAGCTCTTTGTTAAACAACTGTCTTCTGCCTTCATTCCAGGACGGCTCCACCACTGTTCATTTCCTCTCCCTATTAAGTGCTTATCTGTGGCTAGACACGAGCAGCTGGGTAGAGACGGAGCGAAAATTGGAAAAGCTGGAGGCATTGCTCTTGTCTGAGGAAGCGGCAGCCGAGAGGCATTTGCCTGCGGAGCTGGAGGGTGGCCAGGGCTGCGCCGTGCAGGTGCTGCGACCCTCCTTGCAGCTGGGTGATGAACGGGACGGTCAAACAGCCTGTTGGTCCTCTGGCACGGGAGGGACTGACTCGCATGAAAATTAACACTCAGCCTACAGCTTTCACTCAAAGCCCCCAACTCTGGGCTGCCAGCGGGCGACCTCGGGCTTCCAGTGACAAATGGAAGAGGAAATGGTCATGTTTGTCTAAGGTTCAACATCAGCGAAGAATTAGGAGAATCATCTTCTTCGCTTTGTTTTGTTCCAAGTTCTTTCACTAACTTAAGTTATGGAAATACCCACTCTTTGCCCTAAAGAACATACCATCTAAGTAAGCAAGAGATAAGGACTACTCCAAGGACCAACGTTTTTATTAGAGCAATATAGGAGACAAGTTTCCCGAATCACACAAGCTGTTTTTATTTTAACCTGGTCTTGTCTATGAATGAGAGTCTGCAAAACTCTCACACCGTCGTGCTCTTCAGGCTTCCCATCGATTGTCAAGTTTTTAGGCACACGGGAAACCCACAAGGTGCGTGGGGGAAATTCAGCCATTTCTTGAGCTCACCCAGGAGTTTCAGATTGGATTAATCCCCTTATCTGATCCGCACGCTTTTTCTTGTGCTGGTAATGGAGCCACAGGGGCTCTCAGCTTTGGAGCTGCCAATCTCTTTTAAGAAATAAAAAGTGTTACTTTTAATATTTTGTTACTTTCCAAGTGGGTTGAATGAGATTCAGAAAAATTAGCACCTTCCAGTTGTGAACTCCACTTTCACTGCGATGATTGCCATTCCCCTTCAGGATTCATTCCTTTCCCAGGTCAAGAGTGCACAGTGGCACTCTGGAAGCAATGGATTAAAGTGCTGATAGGAGATACTTCTCCTTTTGTCTTCCTGAGAATCTGTCTGATGACTATTGTGGCCTGTTTAAATATTGGCTTCAATTTCCTTAGCACAGAGATTGTCTTGAATTTTACACCTTTATTCTGTTGATCTTAATAGTATTAGTTGCTGGAGAAGTGTTAAGTGCTTGCAAACATTTTTAGCCATGTCTTCATTTCTTCTTAACTGCGTTGAGGTGAATTTCTGTGAATGACAGTACCGATTACAAGCTGTGCAAGGCAAGTCCTCAGCATTCCAGGCTTATATGAATCTTTAGTTTGGAAGCTGCAGGATAAACAACCGTCTCCGGTACTTGCTATGCAAAACTGAGAGCACAAAGTGATTAAGCAGAGCTTGAAAATAACAAAACCTCTGCAAGACAATTTCACAGCGATTGAAACTTCTGTTTTCAAATAGAAAATAAAAACAGAGCTTGGGAAAGTATTGGGTGATTTCCCTGCCACCGATTGAGACTCAGATGGGATACTTTGTTCCCATTGGGAAAGAAAATAATATTGTCCGGTATATTTGTGCATAGAATGCTACTCAGCATTTTCAGAAATCAAATGCAATCCATCAGCTTAAAGGGAGACGGCGGCATTGTTTTGAATGTTTCATTATCAATTTGCTCTGAAGGAAGTAGCCCCATGCTGTTATCTGCCCCTGTTTTCTTTTGATTCAAGGAGCCTGTTTGTGGATTATGTTGTGTTGCATTTTTGGCTTGCCAGGATCCTACCACGGCTTCAGAAAGGTTTTCTTACAAAAACTGCCCAGTTTCTATTATTCGTGGTTGGTGCAAGGCCAGTGGTTGATAGACATCTGCCTGCTTGGGCTGCTCGGGGGGACAAGGTCAGCGGAGCTCGGGGAAGGTCGAGGGTGCCCAAACAGAGCTACGGATCAGCTGGTGCCATTTGTACAGCTCGAGTATGGCTTGCGCCTGCCCAGTTAGTTCAATTATCATTCAAACTGGGACAGCCATTGTGTATAAATCATGGGAATTATACTCCTCGCAAAGGCGGAGACAAAACATTGACAAGAGTGAGCAAAACTAGCATTATTTCACCTAGAGCACTGGGTAGAGCACTACCCGTCCTCCCCTCCCGAGCTCAGGCACGCCTGAAATCCAGAGATCCCTGTTCTGCGGTGATCCTGAGCGAGGACTTGTGTCCCCCTGAACCTGGACACGATTGACCCCCAGCCCTTTGCTGAAGGAACAGCACGTCGCTGGGGAGTTTTAGTTTTACCCAGTCGATCGCTAGAGAAAAACAAGCGCCACGTACACTAAGGTTATTTTGTTGAACATAAGGGAAGTCGAAATTTTTCCAGACTCTGGAAAAGATTAAGCATCCGTATGGTCCAGTAATTGTCACACAGAAGTCTAAACTGAGAATATGATAGACTATTAGCCTTGTTACTAAGGCTGATCCACTGAACGCAAGGAATAACCTGGAATAATCCAAATTTACAACTGAGCTCATTAAAAAATTGGTCTTCAGAGACTGCAATTTCAGAGAGATGTTATCTGTCAGTAGTCACAGGAGCATCTAAGCAACTAGTGGCCTTTGGTCTTCAATTCCAGGTTTTGTTTAATCTACCAAATGTCTATAGCTGAGTGTGTTCACAGTTCCACCATGCTGAAACCCACTGAAGCCGATGGAGTAACTCGGGATGAGTTCTCTTCCAGTCAGTTTCATCCACACAGCTCAGGTCTTTCCATTTTCTTCCAGTTTGCTTTACAATTTGTCTTTTCACTTAACCGTATTTGATTTAGCTGGGAGCTTTCCCCTCTGATCTCCCTCTTTCTGCTGCTAGGAAGAGCACCACATAAAATGATTTTGATTGAGTCGATGGCTTTGGCGCCAACGATCCAATTGGCACATTCAACATCAAGGGAGAGAACTTGGGCAAGGAATTTTGATCAACAGGTAATGCAAAAAAAACCCCTAATAAGTATGAGGAGTTGTTCTATCGCTATCAGAAGTATAACGTTCATGCCAGCTGCATGATTCTCTTTCCATCCACCTGGCAAGAAGCATTGAAGTTTCCCTCTAGGGCTGGCAAGGGACTCTTTTTCCATAGCATCGTTTGACCATGGAACAGCTGGCAGGGGGAATTTGAAGAGTGATGTGGCTGCGTCCTCTCTTTCAGACAGTTAAGCATGTCTTCTCCAGTGGCAGCTTTGGCAGGGAGACCCTGGAGATGGGAAGCTGCATGAGTTGCCCACCACAGTGCTAAAGCTCAGGCTTCTTCGGGAAAGCAGCAAATTCAGGGAATTCCTGTTTATAAATGTCACATGCATACAAATTTGTTCCCTTTTGATATGTGTTTCAGTTTGCAAACAGCAAGATCTTGAACAAAATCGCTGCAGACTGGCATTGGCAACCTCGGCTAATGGAATCGTAAAGAGTAGAGTAGGAAAAGGTCCCGTGGGCCATCCCGTCTGAGCTCGGCCCTTTCCAGAGCGACTCGGTAATGCTCTGTGTAATCACTTTTTGCTGGATCTCTGTAGTGATGAATTCTTGTGCATACCCTGGGGGATATTATCCTGTTACCCCAAACTGCTCTTACTACGAGCATATGTTTTGTAATTCCCAGCCTTGGCCTGACTCTCCTTTTTACTCTTTCCTGTCTCACCATCATCTCAGATGACAAATGAATTGCTGTAGCTATTACTATCCTGTAATTTATTTGTAGGAGTTAATGCTTTCTTCGTCACCCATCTTTTCTTAAATGACGCGAAATCACTGGTTCCAAAATCTTTGTACACTGACATACGTTAAATACAACTTCAGTAGGAGTTAAAAAAAATTTTGTATTGAGATGATGAACCAGGTATGAATTTGGTTGCTTACAGCACAGTTCATACGACCAAACTAATGAAGAGAACAACGAACATGCTGACTAACAGCATAGTCGCCTGTTGCAAGTAATTGTTTTAATCGTTAAAATATTCTGGAACCCCAAACTATTGGATTATTCAAATGCAAGAGTCAGATTTCTGTCGTGCCCATTACTCAGCTGTGGTGAGATCCACCTCTGTGACTCAAGCCACACCGCTGCTCTTTGCCATTTGCACAGTGAAAACCGCCGCGTCGCCAGCAGAGCCGGGGAATTTGCCCTCTGAGGGGTTAACTGCAAACTGGTGAATGGAAAAGGCTGAACCTAAAAGGCAAACTAAACTAGACAAAGGGTGAAATGACAAAATCAAGGGGAGGTGACACACACCGAGTAAGCACATTGTCTTATTTCCCTTTTCTTTCCCTTTATAGCTGTTATTTCCTTATTGCAGTAAGAAGTTTTGCCTTTTTTTGGTGGGTTTTTTGGTTTTGTTTTGGTTTTGGTTTTTTTTTTTTTTGTGAGGGCCATAAACACATTTCAAAGACATATGAAAACAATAATAACAAAATTTTGTTCCAAGAAGTATTAACGATCCAAACCAGAAGCAGAAATTGTGCCCTGTGAATCAGGCGATCGCCACACACTGAGAATAGGAAGCAGCAGATGATCAAATCATACGGATGGCATGCAATCTGGAGATGTTTCTTCCAGTTTCTCATTCAAGCAGCTATTAAAAAAATGAGTATTGTAACAAAACCAGAATGGGTTATGAACAATTCACAGACACTAAAAGAAAAAAAAAGCTTAAATTGTGAACAAATATTAACAGCAACAAATAAATCAACAAGCACTTAATTATTTAAGTCTTCTCACTATAACAGCACATTAATCTGCCATGAAATAGTCGTGGATGAATCATAGAATATTCAACTTTCCAAATGCACGTTGGATTCTTTAAAACCGGACCGCAGATAGGAAGAAGAGAAAAAGAAAAGAGATTACTGGAAATGGTGAAATAAATTGTCTCGTGGAAGTTTGTTTATGTATATGTTTTCAATAGCTATAACGGGGCAAGGGAAAGGCAGGAGAGAGCTGCTTGTGTGTAAATTAAGGAGCTGAGGGGTCTTGTGCTGGACCAACTCAATAGTCCGTGGAGGAAGACCAGCCACTCTGGAGGGCCAAGTAACAGGATTTTGGAGACAGCAACTTCAACTTTAGCCCAAGCATGGATACGATTGTATCCCCCTTCCTCTCCAAATGGTTTAAACATCTTGCTACCCTCTTGAATTGGCAGTAGGAGGGGATTTTGGCTAGAATACAAGGCTCATTCTTAAGACTTCTGGCTCTGCCACTGATTTACTGGGTACTCGGGCAAACCACCGCATCTCTCTACGCCTCTAGTCGGGCATGTAAAATGCAAATTATTACAACGCTTTTGTTCTGTCCTATGTCATCCTTACTCACAGCGTAAAACCACCAGGAAGGGGTGGAATTCATGGGGGTTAGCACCTAGCATCAGATGGCCCCGTCAGAAACAGTTGGCACAAGTCTTGATGAAGTCAAGCAGCAATAGCAGCTGTGATGTTTCCTATCCTAGAAAGCACAAGGCTACTCCAGAGCTTTGCAAAAGGCAGGAAGTAACTGGAGATGAGGGGGAAATATAATGGCAAAACTTTTCTAATACGATCCAGTACTTCTCAAAATCCCTAAAGATGTGGTTCGAGTTTTACGCAAACGTTGTGAGATGCTTTTATTTTCTTTGAAAAGGAGTTTGCCAGCCCTCTGCAAGAGCCGCTCGTGATGGAGACAATGACACGCGAGGCGAAACAGAGGTGTGAATGCCTCCGTCACCCTCGGATTTGTACTTTCTCCTTCTCCCTTCTGTTCTCACCTAGGGAAAGATGAACATCTGGGTTCGTGGCGATCGCAGGACACTGCTGCTTTGCTGACTGGCAGGAAGCGCCAACGTGAAGCGGGTGTAACCTTCTTCTCCAGCTTGCCCTCAGAAAGCACATGAAACACATCGGCCCTTGTTGCTTCCATAAGCTGAAAGGAGTTTGTGATTCCAAGTCTACTCCGCTCACAGCACGACATGCCCTGGGTCAGCCCCAGCAATAATGTTTTTAAACAATATTCGGTTATTCTTGGCAATCGAAGATGACATTTTCTACCAATCGGGATATGAGAAAAACTTCTAATAATAAGAAGTGATAGAATAACAGAACTGGAGACCAAAATATTCTCAAATGCAGAGGCTGGTTACACTGTGGGGGCAGAGGGAAGCTGAGACAAGTCCCGGCTATGATTTGTCTTAAGAGTTTAACCCAAACATACTGTTAATTCCACACTTGGGGAGTCCAAGTCTAATTACTCTGTACTCGAGATCCTCACAGTAGTAGACAGGCAAATGCTGCGTTCGTATTTTTCTCTGCTCCTATGTGTGATCAAACAATTAGGTACTTAACTTAAAAATGGAAATAATTTGCAAATCTGACACATAAATAACTTACCAAATTCTAAGTCTGGGCTACTTCTCTGTATCTATACCTCCACATGGACTAGACTCGCTTTTTCCTGGTGGGTCTAACACAATTTTTGGAGCGTGTGCTAACACAGGAATTATTTTTTTCCCCTCCTTCGTACACTGTTGGAGGTGGTTTGTGCAGAGCGTGTAACGAGCCTGGTGATGGTGGCAATTCTCCTTTATGCGTATGGTAATAATAATATAACCCCAAAATGGACTCGGCAAAATTAAGGAGAGACTGAAAGAAATACCACCAGGGGACAATGACGGTGAGGATGTGCTAGTCCAGGGTTTTACGCACGCTTGCGGTGTGAGCACATCCCAGTGGGTTTACAGGCTGTCACATCTGAAAGCTTAAGTGAGGTTCTGCTACCAGTCATGGTGCAAGCTCAGCGACACTCCCGTGGAGACACAAACGTGTGCTACCCTTTATTTTTCTCAGCTTAAAAGAGGCACAATGGGACAAAGTGGATAGAGATGCAGGAGACAGGGAGACAGGAGCAGCGGAAATCAGAGGGACCATTCCAAGTTTAAAGGGCATCATTTAAGGAAGTATAAAACAATACAGAGTGGAGGTGAATATAGGGAATATTCAGGAAATCAGGAAAGAGCTTCAATAGATTGAAGATTGAACAACAACGAGCTATTCCTAAGGAACGGCTTCAAAGGATAATTTCAGCATCTCCTCGACAAATAACAAGGCAAACTCGGACTGTGAAAAGGAACCATTTCAACATTTCCTGCTGTTACTGCTCTACCAGCTCACATGGTTCAGTCCCGCTACAGTCCTTCAAGGGTTATTTTATGGTGCAAACAGTACCCGATCCTCCCAATGAAAGCATCATCTGGTTCTTCAGAACCATTTCCAACAGGCTTGTTTTTCTAGGGTTTCACTTTTTTTGGTATTCATAAAAATATCATATTCCATATCCCATCCTACTGAAATTATAACTCAATTCTATTCAATTGTCCTCAGTGAGTCTTTACTGGATGGGGTCTTACTCAACATTGCATTCAAGCCCTTCTTCATACACACGGTATGGAAGTCCCTGTGGGAATAAGAGTATCCTACAGCAGAAGCATTTTACCAGAACGAGCTTCTCTGCTAATACAAGAGTCTCACCAAACAGTACCATGGGGATGAAATCCTGTCTAGCAATTGTTTCTGCCCTGCTTTTGCCCTCAGACACACAGACTCTTTTATTTCACTCTGATGCATACCAAGCTAGACCTTCTCTTCCCTGACACGACCCTGAGTGGCTCACACACTTCAGAGTTTGTCTTCCAAGAGCGTCCTTCAGGCCCTTCCGTTACAGCTGGGGTGATGGGTCTTGAGCACTCGGCATTTGTAGCACCACATCACGCTTGGAGCTACAGGAAAGGCTGAGGATGGCCTTGGCAAACCGGGGAGCTCTGTCCTGCAGGGCAGCTCCAGGATGCCCCAAGCAGCCCCGCAATGAGCCACGCAAACCAGCCGGGCAGTCCCCGACCTCTGCATCTCACTGTGGTTATGGACGCAACACACCACCCTTCCCTAAACTCCTCTTTTTCCATCTCTCAGGATCCGATATATTTTTTCCAGCCTTCTCCCCACCCTGGGAGTCTGATTGATAGTAGCAGTTGATCTTCATGCTCGCTCTCCCCTTCGGATGGGTGAGCAGCTGTCATTTCCAGAGGGAGAGCGAATGAACTCCTCCTTTCTTTTTTCTCCCCATCCGTCAGCTCAAAAGTAACACTGAGAGCAAATGGAGTCTCCCAGCTGGTTTGATTTATTTGGTTTAATGTTCCACCATGACCCCTTGGCTTGGCCTGGCCTTTCATCCAAGCACTGTAGGGGCCTAAGGCTACTTAACTTCCGTGATTAGATGACTACAGCGTATTCCGGCCTGTTTGGCCCAAATCCAAGCAATTCACTTAACTGCTGTCTCCATTTTGAAGAGGTTGAACGAAGGTACAGGGAGAGACATCCCAAGAAATTCTGCACAGCCCAAAAGCACAGGGGGAGTCTAACGGAGCCACTTCATTCTTGAGTTTCCAGAAACTTATGCTACGTTGCCCTTCATCCTCTCCCAGAAAGACAAAGCCCTTCAGCAGGGCCAGCCATTCTGAATTTGCCACCCATGGAGGAGCAGAGCAGGCGGGTCTTCTTCCTCCTCCCATCTCTCATGGCCTTTCCCCCACTGCAGTCGCTCTTGAATGTTTATTCAAACAGAAACTCTTTTCCATGATGGCTGATATGATGGTTGACAGGCAACATGTCAGGCAGAGAAGAACTAGCCCCAGAAACAACAAAAAATGATCCAGATTTTCAGATGGGTTGGCTTTCTTGCCCTGTGACACCTCTCCCTTTCTACTCTCAACCTTTTTTTTGAGCAGAGTCCTAGACCATAAATTCATCAACCAACAAAATGAGAGGGAGACGCTTTCCTTCAACCAAGGGACTGCCCCGGGCCAACTGCCCTGGCTCTGCCTTTCCATGTCAGAAATATCTGTTGACCCAGGTAAACTGGCCAGTTTTTTCCCTGCTGCTTGGGATCTGACAAGGACCTGACTGAACGAAGTGTTTTAATTCGCGTACAACAGTGGCCAAAAGTGGCATCTGAAAGTATTAGGAAGTGGCACATGTAGCTCTGGTCTACACACAGTATCTTTTGTACTGGTGTAATTATGTTGGCTAAGGCTGTGATATTTTACCCATACAGTTATAGCAGCATATCCTGTAGCGTGGACAGCATAAGGGTGCCTTATACCATCTAAGCTCATTCCCCATTCTCATACAGGAATAAGCTGTATGAATGTAAGTGTTTTTATACTAGTAGACCTTCACCACCATCAGGGAAATTATACGGTTTTAGCCATCCAAAGAAAAATAAACTTTTACATGGAAAACCCTTAAAGAGGTAGGTAGTGATAACCAAAATACTTCTTGACTGCCCAGGGTGACATAGCCAGGTGGAGCTTAAAGACATTGAAGGAAAGGGTCTCCTAAAAAGTCCAGAAATTGCTTGTGTATTTGGCATCCCAAAACAGTCACGTCTGCCTTCTTTATGTCTAGGCCAGTGTTAAAGGATAAACCAAGGCCCAGATTTGATACCTCAGCATTACAATGATGGGTTCTGACTGCACTTCCCAGTTTCAGTCCATCAGGTGGCCCAGAAGAACAATTACGAAAGCTTAAAAATAACTGGTATGTATAGAAACACATTGATCCCCTCTTTCTTCCCAGTAGCTCTCCGCAGTTAGTGCTCTCAGAAGGACCACTAAGGCTTTGTAGAGCACACTGACCCACTGCCCTACAGGTGTCACCTACCAGCAACAACCATGTCCAGCCTCTGTCACCCACATATTTTTGAAGATTTTTGCACCTTCACTGAAAAAAATCAATAAAAGTCTTTGGGACATCATCTCTTAGACCACGTAAATCAGCACCTTTGTCCAGAAAAAGGAAATAGGGTGCAGCAAGTTAGAGACGTGGCCTGATCCCATGAAAATGGCACTGTAGCTTTCCCTATGCGTGGATGTATTTCTCTTCCTTCCACTTCATTGTATTTGCATGGTCAAAGTTAAGCATGCGTGTGAGTGTGTGCATAATGAGAGCCACATGGGGTGTGATTTAAATACCAGGAAAGAACATCAATAGGCTATTCAATATTTAATTACACCTACTCCGTTTCACACTCCGGTGCCGATTTTGTTGGTCTCGAAAGTAAATGACATGCTGTGTTTTAGACTTTCTGGATCCTCAAAGAACATGACTTGTTCTTCTAAATACTATCTGAAGCCTTTTCTGTCAAAAGGCAAGAGTGGTGCATGTGCCTTTAGAACACTTCCAGACCCTATGTTAACATATGATCTAGCTCCAATGACTCCCTGAGTTATTTAGCACAATCGCAATGTAATTAATAAATGCAAATAAAATAACATATTCAAGGAAATCTGATGAAACCAATACAGAGCTTTTCAGGGGGAAGATCACCTTCCACAAAGCAAGGCCAGGTTAAAAAAAGCCCAGAAATGTTGCTATGGATGTTAGGAGGGAGCTGGAAGGGCTGTTTCTCATGCATATCCCTCTCTCTCTGTTTTATTTTTTATCAGCTCTTTTCTAAACCCCCTTCCATGTATGTAAACCCTCAGCACAATTGAGCTGGTTGTTTGGTCAGTCAGAAAACTGACTGTGGTGGTTGGTCATGGTGATGTGTCTGACTAGTGGAGGTTACGTTCCTCTACCTCTCTGCATCTTTGTCTTAGACGAGAAGGGGGAAAAAAGTTCTGACTTCCAGACAGCCATGAAAACTAAATAAACATGCATGTAAATGAGAGGTTATTTGGAAGAGGAATTGTGGATGTTGGCAAGAAGAACAGCACAACTTATGACTTTTCTTTTTTTCCTTCTCTCCCCCTCTCAATTTTTTCCTCCTTTTTCCCCTCTCTCTCTTTTTAAGGCCAATGGAGATATTTTTTAAGGCAAGAGTTTATTTTTAGACCACATTGTTATGGCAAAATGGGGAAATGACCTTTTCATGTAGTCAGGAGGCATCACGTGATTGGCAAGTGAAAAGATATAGGCATGTGGGACTAGAGCCATCCGTGTCTTAGGTCCTGCAGGGAGATTTCACGTCCCCGTTTTCTTTAGTAATCTTCTTGATGGAGAACCTACGTCCTCCAAGACTTGAAGGCTTGATATGTAGACTGAATTAATGCCCATTGTCTTTCGCCATCCAACAACTTCTGTAGAGGGAAATCATGAGCCAAATGGTGATATGGGGAAAAAGCTCAGCCTGTAGCAATTTACAGTTGAGAGTTAGAGCCTTCATTACCAGGGTCAGGAGCCCTTGAAAATGCTCGTTACAGCTGAACTGCATAATTTCACAGGTGAAATGAATCTTGTAGAACTTTCTCTTCAAGGAGATAAAGGAGGCAGTTATTTACTTGATACTGAAATCCAGGTAAGCCAGTGCCTTGCAGGAAATGTGATTGTGTATAAATAGAGCTATGCACAGCAGCTATGGGCTTCCAGGGGCTTTTGGAGAAAGTGTTGGCTTGCTGTGCTCCTGAGGGCTATGAGCACATCCCGCTCGCTTCAAGTACCTGCCGTGTATCTACTTGAACTAGTCATCCTTAGGATTAGGCCACAGTTGGTAAGTGGTAGGGGTTTTTGTGTGTGTTTTTGTTCTTTTACCCATAATAATCATTTCCCCTTAATCAGGCTCTTTCATGCTTGGTCTTTGAAATAGCATCTGCAAGGAGTTGAAAATGGAGTTATTCTCCTGTGAGGGCTGTAGCTGCTGCTTCTAAACTGTTTATTTTCTTTTAATTTTGTACTTTGACCAACTTTAACTGGCTTTTCTTTCTCATTTTAACATCTGTGTACTTTCTGAATGTAATCTCCAAAAGGTTTAATTCTAGCTTTTCTTATAAATATACATATCCATATACCAGCTGGCTCCTGCCCTGTCCCAACTTTCACACAATTTGAGCGCGGTGAGTGCGATAGCCCACTGCCTCCGGTGCTTCTGTGGTCTGGAAGAGATCCCTGGATCCCTCTGGCAAGTGACCCATCTCACTTCGCGTTGAGTGCCTCTCTTCTCCCTTGTCTATAACTCTTAACTTGCATTCTCCCCCCTGCTGTTGAGCGTGACTAGTATTTCATCCCTGGAAAGCCTCTCAGGATGTTGAGCCAAGCTCTTTAAAAGCCTGTGTTTGTATGTGCGTAAGTGTGTGTACATCTCTGTGTGTACACGCATGTGCCTAAGTCCCAGAATCGGTCTGCATCTAGCACTTCCAAAGGCAGGAAAAAGATACTTGTCAGAGGCACTGATTTATGGCAGCATTTAATGAGATTCTTGTCAGAACCTGGTTTACTGGTGTAAATGCAAATGTCAAGTTGGTATAAATCACAGGGGTAGGGGACAGAGAAAGAAATATTCCGCTTCTCCCCGAAGAGATAAACCAGCTTCATGGTTAAAGTGGTCTCCTCCTTGATCTGCCATTTGAGATAAGCTGCTATACAGCACCATTAAGTGCCTTCTCCAGCCTTAATTGCCGATTAACTGGAGGGGCAGGGCCCCAGCGGTGCAGATGTGAGAGCTCTATCCCCCCAGGATGGGACAAGGACCCTCACCCTGCTGTGAACCCCCTCAAGTGCCCCATAGCCAATATCCCTGCTCTTCCCCTTTCTTATTCACAGCCTTGGGATTGAGGGTATGTCCGCATGTGGGTTTGCAGCCGGATAGGAGCAAGCTCCAGGGCAGATGCCGTGTGATTCCGAAAGGGAAGCTGTAGTGAGCATCGCGCCGCTCTGCAGCAAGGAAATTCCTCTGCTGGGCTCAGTGTGGGCGAAGTCTCCTCTCTGCCAGCAGCTCAGCTTCTTTCACGTAGTGTCAAATGTGTCCAGCACGGACAGGCTGCGGACTCTCCCCTGGCTCCCAGGAAGGAGTCTGCCAGGGACAGATTCTCTGATGTCTAATAGCGGTTGTGCTTTCCTTAGTGGTGGCCTTGCCATTGGGCTCTCCCTTCTTCCCAGCCTCCTAATGTCATGGAACCTGTATGAGTTCATCCAAGCCTGTCACAGGCTGGTCAGATCTGGGAGAAGGTGGCAACCGTGTTCCAGTTATTAAGAAGAGGAGTGACTTAAAGCTTTACTTCCTCCGAGCAGCCTAAAGGTGCAGGGGAAAAGCGGAGACTGCTGGGGAGCCACGTAGGTCAAGTGTCTGCCCTGTTGTGGTCTCTTAGACCATCTGCTTTGTCCCCTTGCACTAAACCCTCACCTGCCCCACCAGCAGCAAAAATACTGGATCTCAGCAGCTGCCCCCCACCATCCCCTCCCTCCCAGCCCACCTGGAGACGTGGGGAGCTGCACACAAGCCTCAGCCCCACACGCCCTGGGGGGCTGTGCCCCAGGAGGACCCTGCAGAACTGCTGGAAGGGACTTTGCCCAGAGGGTCTCAGCCCCGTCTGCCCGTCCCCATCCCCTGCTCGCTGTCCTGGAAGCCCGTGGATCCCTCCCAAACCTCAGGGCTGTCCTGGCTGGGCTGTTCAGTCACTCGTCTGCGTCGGCTGCCAGGTTCCTGCTCGCTTTTCCTTTCGACGAGGGCTGGGAGAGGGTCAGGGAAGGCCAGATGGTACTGCTCTGCTTTTGTGCCTTAAAGCATGCAGCTTTTTTTCCAAAATCAGTAGCATAGGCAGCTAGTAAAATCTATTAAAGATGCTGTTGGATGTAAAAGCTGGCTCTTTTTTGTCCAGAGCCATAAAAGCTGTTAAAGAGATCCAAACCGGAAAAGACAGGCACCTAATAGTGAAAACAAGGAAGGGGGAATAAAACTGGCACAAGCGTCCTGAGGTTGGTTTTTTTTTTTTCCCATGCCTGATTTGAGCATTGCAAGCCACTGGCACGGAAAAGCAACACCCGCAGCACCACAATAGCAATAAATACAACGAGGAGAGGGGAGCTCAGCTCCGCCGTGGTCCAGCAACGCCGGGGCCGCGGCCAGCCCCAGTATCGGACGTCCTGGCACGGCCTCGTTAGCAACCGGAGCAGCCAGCACAACAATCGAGCCGGGATTGGGAACCCAGAGCAGTAGTTAATTAAGCCTGCATCTTTTATTCTCTGGAGGCAATTCAGCCCGGCTTGAATAAGCTGGAGTGCTAGGACCTGGTGGGAATGTCTCTCCGGGCGCAGGAGAATCCAGTCTCATGGGCTGCTCTATTAGCATAACAATATTGCCCAGGATGCACTTGGCTGATGTAATGCCAAGAGGGAGCGAGGGGAGATGAAAGGGTTTTTTCCATGCAGGAGCTGGGAGCGTTTGCCACTGACTGGGGCTGTGTCAGTGCATGAAATTTCTTTTCTCTCTCCCTCCCGATCTCTCTCTCCCTCTTTCTCCTTACGGGATGTTTGCTAATTGAAGCAGTTCTGGTAAACAGCGAGTTGTTAGAGTCCCCTCCCCCACCTTCTCTTATAAATTCACATTATTCTGACTTACTGGCAAAGCAGGAGCCTTTTCTGTTCCTTAGAAAGTGGCCTCTGATTATTTGCATTTCCATGTGGGACCAATGGAGGAGAAGAGCACAATTTATTGGGATGGGCAGGTGGGAGAAGAGGGGACCTCTGCTGCCCCCATCTCCTGTAACAGATATTTTTGGCAGCCAGACTATTTGCATGGGGAACCAAAAAAAACCCCCAAAATCTCATTTTGCAATTCCTCCCAATTCCCCAGGTGGAAGCGTTTGTCCTGGGATGGTTCTGCTTTCAGCGCTGTTCTCTCCAGCAGTGGACATCCAAGCCTTCTCCGTGCCAAAGGCCCCAATCTGGGGAAATCAAAGTGTCTGGGACCCCTGTGTGGTGAAGGTAAGGGTTTCACTTGCCTTGTGTGTTAGTAGACAACACCAAGCACGTGCTCTTTTGCTGGGGCTTTGCACCTACTGTCCCTGCACGTGCTGCTCTGGTTGCAAGTACTTTTGGTCACCGCTTGATCCAGTGAGGGGCACAGGTCCCCACCATGGGAATGGGGCACAGCTGGCTCATGCTGGCGGGAGTGTGTAATCGTGGGGTTAGTGTGTTCTGTGTGTTGAATGACTTATTTTGTCTGTAAGTGCTGAAAAAGCACCTATCCCTGATTTTTGTTGTTGTTGTTGTTTTGGGTAAGCCGTCTATTGTAGCAAAGCAACGAGTTTGGATCAGGCTCCTGCTGATGGCACTGTCTCTTTTTCCCCCCACCCCGTCCTGCTTGTCCCGGTTGTTGAAGCGCGGCTCTAGAACAGGAGTGTCTCTGCCTATATGGAGGTGCTGGCCGAGTTCTTGTAGCTTCTGGACACTAGAGGCCTCTAGACACTCTGGTATGATTAATGCGAGTTGTGGCAGTCCTGCGTAATTAACACTCACTTGGAGTGAAAGAGCAGAGCTGATGGCATTCAGCTGATTTTTATTTTTTTTTTCTCTCCAAATGCTGCCTGTTTCAGTCAGGGCTGCTGCTAATAAGGTATGTGGTGAGCAGGCAGGTTATGGGAGAAGATGGGCTGGGGGAAGCTGGCTCAGCAGAGATTGGGATGAATCTCTCTCTCGACTGTCCGTGCGTGTACGAGCACACAGAGGCAGCAGGTTTCATCTGGGGGCTCGCTATGGCGTTGGACACAAATCAAAAATGTGCTTTAAGAAGTAGTTACGAAACATGAAAATGAGCATTTTATATCTGTCTTCTAGCAAAAAAATTAAAACCTGGACTGGCCCACCCAGTGTTGCGTTTCTGTCCTCTAACTCCACAAGCCCACACATCTTGAAGGCCAAGGACTTCAGGCAGAGTGCTGCCCAGAACAGGCTGGGGAAGAGCCCCCACTACTGGCTTTGCTTTCCATCCCAGTGTCTCTTCTGGAGACTTCAGGCTGATTCCCTTGCGGGCAGGAAAAGATTTCCCTTCTTTGAATTCCCAGCTGTATTACCTAGGAAGCCCTTGGTGCTGCTGTGTGGCTGGATTGGGGCATCTGCTCCGAAGGGGAGTTTGCTGTCCCAACACTGTCCAGTCCTGGGTTTTCTTCTAGTTTTCCCTCGTCCCTCCCCCAGCACCTGAGCAGTCTGGCTTGGGCAGGCAGGAGACTTGCTTACGGAGCGTTTCTCCGAGGGCTGAGGCTGCTGCTGGGAGCGATCGCTCTGTTAAACTTGATCAATCCAGATCGCCTGGCAATGATTCCCGTGTTACCCAACTTGCAAGAGGCAACTTGTTTTCCAAAAGCACTGTCCTGCTGAGATCCCAAACTTGCCTAGGACCTACCTGAGTAGTTTTTGTGCAGCTACTGTAGCCACAGATGGATTTTTTTTTTTAAGCTCCCATTCAATGTGCTATCCCAGAACAGCCTATTCTTGATATGTTAAGAGTTACACAACTGGTGACAAAGACTGGGGCAATGTGGGAAGCCCCAGAGAACTTCAGAGAGCCCTGGTTAAAGGTGCCATGTTAGTGATACCCAGCAAACGCAGCCACTGTGTTGTAGTAAGTGATGAGTCTAAGGAGGAACCAACCTGGTGAACCCAGGCACTGATTAAGAACAATAATTTAACGATGTCTAGGTGTCTGAATATGTCCCTCAGCCCAGCCAGCGTGAGCACCCATGTGAGCGGTGAGCCCCTGTCCCAGCAGAGCCTCCGCGCAAGGTGGGAGGCGAAGGGTGGCCGGGACCCCTCCTCTGACAGCCCTGATGGAAACCACATTGCTGCCGTCCTCGGCCCCCGCCTCCAGAGAGGCTGTAAATGCTGGCTGCTGATAATCGCCGCAATTAGTGCGCAACGTGCTCCTACAAAGGGGTGTTCCCACTTGCCAGTTGCTTTAGCAGATGTCGGGGTACGGTTTGGCCGCCGGCACCCTGAGGAGGATGAAGCGCGGCACCGAGGTGCTGAGCTGCTCCTAAAGACGCCGCCCTGCTCCTTTAAGTAGTAGCCAGAAGCTTTCTAAATATTATCATCTTACCAAAAGAAGAGGGGGAGGGGGGGGAAAAAAGAAAGTGTTTTGGCATGAGAACAATTTCTCCATTACCTCAATTAGTTCAAATGATCTGGAAAGGTTCTCTCTGGAGAAATCAAGCTAAACCTCAGCCAGCAAAGGGGCTGGTGGCTGGTTGGTTGCTGTAGGTGTTGATATGAGCATTAGTCAGCAATGTAGATTGCAGTGAAGTCAGTCAATATTGCTGTCGCTGCTGTCTGGCTGCAGTCATAAATTAATTAATTATATCACTGCAGTAATTGAAGGCCTTATTCTCTCTAGGATTCTGACTCTGGCACCTCCCTGCTTGTTTCTGAGGCTGTCCATCAATTCAGTGAGGTCTGGGTTTTACTGAGATCATTATTTCCTGAAATACTGTAAAGTCTCTCTATAAAAAGGAAAGGTGGCGTTTTTTTTTTTACCCATCTTCATCCTTTTCCCTATTGCCTGCAGAGGAGGGAGAGCAGCAAGTTCAGGAAAGACGCAGAAGAACAAGGCTGGGATTTCCGGTTCCAGCGGTTTGAGGTTGTCCCTTTGCAAACAAGAATCAAATGTATCCTCAGGTCCCTGAAATGGCGATAGGGTCCTACGCAGAGGCAGATTAATTGCTCTCAATGCTCCAAACCAGCTCTGTCCTTACACTAGGGTTGAAACCAACCCAAACACTACGATGGAGAAAGATTGCGATAACCAAAGAGGCTGAGAAAATTCACGAGCTGGCTCCCGCGCCGGTGTAAATCAGTGTCCTTGCGCTGGCTCTGGTGGAGCAATGCCAAATTCCACCAGCTGAGGGTCTGGATTGCATATTCTACCTATAAAAATGGTGTTTAGGATATCTTGGCAAAAGTAGGTATTTTTGCAACCCGCTTCTAACTGGGCAGTGCTGTGTAGGGATGAAATCCAGTTACACTGGCAAAAAAACCCCGCTAATCGGGCTAAAAAAAATTACACCCCGAGCCTGCGGAGCGGAGTTATTTTAGCTCTGCTCTTGTAAGATTACTATGTTACAGGGAACCTGCTAAAAGTTGTCAGATGCACAGGGATTCACATTGAACCGCAGGGAAGAGGAGGGAGGAGCACCCTTATTTCCAGCACTTGTTATTAATTGCGAGCTTCCCAGCATGCGATGTTATGATTGGAAGTCCCTGCTCTGAAGGTAAGCAGTAGTGGAAAGATTTTTGGCTTTCCCTATTAAAAATAAGGCTCACTTCTGGTCTTCATGATTATTCATAATGGTCCCGAAATCCTAACTCCAGGTCCAAGGCTCACAAAAGGGCAGACTGATGAAGGGCATCAGGCGTGCAAGTTCAGAGCGTTCATTGCTCTGTTGTGAAAAGCATCACTTACACTGCGCTTGTTTTCTCATAAATGTAGGCATTTTTCAACTTGCCTCTGAATGCGTAGAGTTGCTCAAGGTTGACATTACCAATGAATACAGCTGGTCATTTTTGAGTGTGGGTTGTTTTTTGGGTTTTTTGGTTTTTTTAAAAAAGGCAAGCCACTGTTTGAAATCACTGTTGTGGTGCGGAGAGGAATATGGCACCCGTGCAGATGTTCAAGGGAGCATCATTTGGGGCGCAGTTGGGACTGAGCACATCTGGGGCTGGAAGTTGAAGGCTTTCATCATGTCTGGGAGAGAAGTACAAAAAACTGGAGCTCCTTGAGGCAAAGCTGTGCTTGTTCACAGGTGAACTAGCCTGGGAAAAGAGACCTGGCCCCCTCCCTTGCTTCTACACCCCAGTCCCAGTTTCGCAGTGAGTCGCGACATGATTCAGTGTTGTCAGAAAACAGACTTTCAAGGTGTGCATCACTATAGGAAGCCCTAGGAGCTATGGAATATTTTTTTTTGTAGGCCTATAAGCTTCTTGATTAGTGCTGTAAAGGAGGAACGTGGTCTTATTCTGGGCACTGCCCAAGGGGTAATGCATTTCTGCCACCGCAGCGAGAAACACTTGTAGCATTCAACTGATTTAGGAGGCAAAAGGGAGGGAAGGCACAGTGTTTGGTACCTGAACTCCAGGTAAATTGTAACCAGCCTTTTCTGTAGATTTCCTAAGGAGAGGAAGAGGCTTTTCTTCACAGGATTCCACAAAACACTTGAGGATAGCAACTGTGTATTAGTGACCTGCAGAGAAAGGGGAGGGAGGAAGGACCCAAGGTGTCGTGTGGTGATTTGGAAGCTGGTTTTAGGGGCTCTGTCAAGGTGTGGGAATTGATCCCACCGGACCCCAAAAGGGGAGAGTGGGAATGCCACCATCCCAGCGCATCCCTGCACGTCAGCGTTGCCCACCTGTGTGTGCTGCTGGGCCCATGGGGCTTTGGAAACCCCCATCCTGGCAGGCACCGCAGCTCCACGTGGATGGTCCCGTGCTGGGGGGGTGGCTTTGGGAGGCAGCAGCCTCATTTAGTGCTCTTATTGAACTCTGGGTAATTGAGTAGGGCTTTCTGGCTGTGCCCAGCCGGACGGGTTGAGGCACAGAGCAAAAGGGAAGGGAGCATCCCGCTGGCACCAGCCTTTTGAAGTCCCTCTTCCTCCCCTGGGATCGCTGCTCCTCTGCCTGGCTGCGGCCCGAGGCTTCTCCCTGAGCTGTTTTTCAGCTCCTTTTAACTGCTGGGTGAAGCAGGAGGGAGGCAGAGCCAGCAAGGGATGACTCCAGGGCATAAGACACATTCCTCCAGGTTAGCTGGTGTTTCCAGGCCTTTCAGTGAAAAGCCTCAATTAACCAATAATCAACCAAGCATGGCAAGCCCAGAAGCAATAAGTGCTCCTTCTGGCTCCAGGGCCAAAGGCTAAAATCTGCTCAAGGAGCTAAATTAGTCATCTAATTGGGATTTCTGTCCACTTTTATCTTGCTCTGGGTGCTCACAGGAATGAGATCAGTGACAAATTTCCAGTTCTTCCCCTACCATCAACCCTGTCTAATTAGTGCTGTAATGCAGAAGAAGGACCAAAGTCTGACCCTGGGTGCAAGGGTGGAATCAGGCTTCAACTGTCTTCTCACCCAAACTGCTGCAGTCCTGTGAATTTGACTGAATTGCACTGGTTTACATCAAGGAAGGGTTGAGCTCTTCCCACCCTGCTCCAAGTGGAAGGTGCTAAGGGCAGCCCACCACAAACCCCCCCGTAACTTTCCCACTTTCAGCACGTGGAAGGGGAGGGTGGCTCTGAGGGGCTGTGAAAAGGTGCTCTGGAAGGTGCCTCGTGGTGCAGCGTGGGGAACAAGGGATGTCCCAGGAGGAAGCCCTCAGTGCGGAGCAGACATCTGCTCAACACGTGCGGGAAGGTTTGGGTAACCTCCCTGGTCTTGGCTGTCCTCAGCCCACCTTTCACTGTGGGAGCGCTCAACAGAAAAGGAGAAACTGTTTTCCTTGGGTTTATTTTGCTTTGAAGGGGAAAAATGGAAACAAAGAGTGCCAGCACCGAACTCCCCCTCACTCCCTCCTCCCCCCAAAAAATAAAACAAAATTCTGCCAAGGTCAGAGAGCAGGTATCTTCACATTGGAGGGGATGTTTCATTCCAGGCTTGATGGGACTGTGTTTCTGAGAGCTATCCCAAGCCAAAGGAGACTCTGTTTCCCTGCCCTGTGTGGCAGGAGGAAGGGATGCAGGGGCTGCAGTTAAAATCCTCCACCCCCTTGGAGGCATGAAAAATCCTGAACTATAGGCTGGGGAGTGACCCTCAGAGGTCATCCAGCCCATTTCCCTTGCCTTAAGGTAAAATCAGCAATAACCAAGCCATTCCTGATTAAATCTTGTGCAAAATGTCACGAATGTGGGGTTGAACCAAAAGACTTGCAGCCCATCAGCTGTGCGGAGGATGGGGCATCCCCTGCTGCCAGCAGGGCTGGGCTGTCCCTTGCGAGAGCTGTCACACGGGCAGCCAGAGCATCCCGTACTGTTTAATGTTGAAATTACATGAAAAGGAATTGAACTCGAGCAGCATTTTAAAAATAGTCTTTGGCATCTTTAGGTTTTTAGGAAAAGCGACTGCTGTGTTGCTGCGTGAGCAT
This sequence comes from Pluvianellus socialis, assembly GCA_013400795.1. NCBI lineage: Eukaryota > Metazoa > Chordata > Aves > Charadriiformes > Charadriidae > Pluvianellus > Pluvianellus socialis. Next base: position 74,342 of record VZTS01009061.1, on the reverse strand, counting down.
CATCCTTGCTGTCGGTTTTTAATTTTAAAAATTGTTTCAGCATCTTTTTTTTAGATTTTTAACAAAACAAATATGTTGTCCAAAAGATTAGAGAATTGAAGAAAGTTAGGCAAAAAAAAAATCCAACGTATCTTCTAGGAAAGGAGAGATGTAAAAAAAAATAAATTAATGCGATCAAACCCCTAACGTTCGATTTAAATATTACATTAATGAGTGAGATTGGAAATAGCAAATCCCTCCTTGCTGTGCAAAAATGCATAACATAGACTTTCTCTCAGGCATTTAAAATTCTGCCTTTAAGCATATAGAAGTATAAGTGAGTATAAACCAGTAAAAAGCGGAGTTGAAGGGAGCAGTGGAAGCGCGGTGCCTTTTCTTTAAGAGTCCACAGTCGTTCTGGGAGTAACAGCACAACCAGCCGCTGGAGACGGGGAGATGTTTGCGTTTCATGCCCTGGCTGCCGGGAAAGGGTTCCAGCTGCCCGGCTGCACAGGTCAGGAGCCGCAGGATCTGGGCAGGAAGGATCTTTGCATCCTGCCAGGATGGAGTTCTCGGCATCAACCCTGCCCTGGACCCCAGAGGCTGATTCCCCCTCAGTGATTATTGTTAATTTGATTATGAAGAATGGTCTCTGTGCCGGGCACTGGTTTTGGGGACTGACCCCATCTCTGACACTGGAAGCGTGTGCAAAAGCCATCTGTCCATACGGGCTTTGTAACCGCAGATACTGGCTTTTACCGCACCTTGTGTGATGGATTTTAAATGCTCCCGTCAGGCTAATAACAGCAGAAATAGCGTCTGACTGAAGGGCGGAGGAGATGAACTAGACCCAAGGTGCTTCTCGGAGGGTTAGACTGTGCGTGGTGTTACGCCTTGAAAACCTGGAAGTTGTCTCTGGCTCAGCTGAGCGGGAGGTGACTCCTGTGCATCTCCGCAAGGAGCAGTTGCCTCATCCTGTGAAACCAGCCGCTTTGCCCGAGAGTCCTCCTCGCGGCGAGGTCCGTCCCCGCGTCCCGCAGGTCCCCTCTCCCCAGCCAAGGGCCGACAAGCCCCGACGCTGCGGCCGCCACCGGGAGCTACCGGCTTCCTCGGGGCAGCCTGTGCTGCAGCTCAGCGAGCACGGCTTCTGAAGGGGGCTTTCTTAGTATTATTATTTTGTGGTCAAAAGGTTGCATACGCTATTTTTTTCTGATGCAGAGGCTTAGAAAGAGTGGAAAGCAAAATATTTTGATAATTATTCAGGCCAGCGGGTTACATAAAAGGTTCCATAGCCCTCTGCATCAAACCTTAACAGTTCAAACCACAAATTCTGTTTTTGCAGCCATAAAACATTCAGGGGGGGAGAAAAAAAAAAGTTATAAAAAAAAAATAAAATAATAAAATCCATTTTCCATTCGCTTGAAACTTATAAAATTTTATGTGGTGAAAAATGACAGTTTACTCCCAGAAGGAAACTGCCCAGAGAGGCTCGTTTCATAGGCACAGTGGGATCAAGAAATAGGCCTGGACTTGTGTCCTTAGTCACATAAAGTAAATATCAAAAGATGTCACAGAGCAGCAGGCGAAAGCTGCAGCAGCGTGGGTCGTCCCAGTCTCACTAGGAAGAGCTGTAATGGGATGGAGAGGAGGGCGCAGGGGGGTGGCTGCGTGTCCCAGGACTTTCATGGTGCGCTCGGTTTTGAGAAGGTGACCCAGCGGTCTGAAAACTGGGGATGAAATCCTGTGGGGTACTCCGAACCTTCAGCTTCCTCACCCCTTTGATCCAATGGGCTGTGGTACAGCACTCAGTGGGTCCAAGATGCGCCATAGGAGCGAGGGAATTGCTGGGGGCATCCAAACCTGTGTGCTGGTCCAGCATCAGGGCTTAGCAAGAGCATCCCTGGCTTGCAGGGCTGCCTCTAGCTCCCATCACCACGGTTTAATTCTCTTCTCACAGCAGTGCCCAAAGCAGAAACCTCAGTGGAGTTATTGAGGTTTTCCTGGACTTTGCTGGGTTAAGAGTAAGCAGAATCAGACCCCAACATCGCAGCTCGGGATGAGACGCTGCAGTGTTGGTGGAAAGCGCCGGCGCAAGAGCTCACAAGCTCTAGGAATTCGGTCTGAATTCCTGGTTGCACAAAGTCAAACCCGTGTGGTCTGGGAGTCGAGTTCTCAAAGCCCAGAGCAGACCTCCCCCTCCACCCCTAAGGGAGCTCCAGATCTCAGAGCCGCCCAGCGCTGGGCACGAGCTCACGAGCTTTTGCCCCTGGGGCACAAGTAAAGGTGGCATCTGTGTGGCACAGCCAGGCACCAAATGCCCTGAGCGGAGCAGCCGGGTCAGTGTCGGGGTGCTCTGCACTGTGCAAACACATCTTTTTGGCTGCCTCCCCCCGCCGTAGCTGAAATACATCTTCCACGCTACCTCCACCACAAAGCAGCTGCCCCAGGGCTGTGCCGTGAGATCTTTAGTTCACTGGTTGTTTTCCAGTACATAGGTGCAGGGACCAATGTATGCTGAGTTTCTTTTACCAGAAAGGTCCAGCTGGTTGAAACCTCCCCAGCAAAGCCAATTGTCTTCCAAAATGACCCAGGGCTGGGAATGCTCTGGGAAGCGCCGGTGCCGTGCGAGACACACACACACCCTGGGCCAGCCCTGTCCCCTCCCGCGCCTCCACGTCCCAGGCATGGACAACACGCTCCCAAAATCCTAAACAAAGCAGGTGAGTGGTTCTGCTCCTTACAAAAACCCATATCGTTGGGTTTCTGGTTAACTGAACGTGAAGAGCTAGATGTACAAACAGTCCCAATTATGTAATTACTTTTGCTTTCTAAGTAAAAGATATCCTCCAAATTATTGAGAATAAGATGCACTTTCTTTATGGGTTTTCTACCTTGGAACATTAAAAAGTCATCTCATCTCCTGAAAATACAGGATGAAGAAATATGTTAAAAATTTCCCAATAGTCAGCCACAAAAACACAGACGATTACCAGCTAAAAAACAACATTATTCCCCCTGCGTGTTAGAATTCGACACTTCTGGGTACTGGCAACATTTTTCAAAAGAAAATTAAAAAATAGCTGCGTATAAATGAAAAAGGTCTCTTTACTTTTCCTTTTCCATTTGCAAAGGGAAAAAACAAAAAACTCGCTTTATGTTCTTTTTACATGGGAAGCATTAAAAAGTCATCTAATCTCCTGAAACTAGCGCTAATTAATGAGCAAACGTGAGACCTGGGAAGAGAAATAAAACTGTAACCTGGGCTTTCTGTAGTGGAATTCACAGTCATGACACATTTAAAGCCATAAATGCATTTTGCCTGATTCTGTTGGATTCATAATTAGCAACTTGAGAGGAAATCTGTGCAGCAGTGAAACACGGGCCGCCTTTTTTTTTTTTTTTTTTTTTTAAATACTTCAGCCATTAGTGGTTTTCTTGGTGATGGGGATGCGTTAAACTGCATCTGGAAGCTCAGGCCCACCGTGTAGAGCCGTACCACAATCTGCCTCTGTGGTCATTTCTGAAATACCCAGTCACTCCTGTACCAAAGCCTTTCAACCTTTTTTTTTTTTTTAGAGATTTTTGCAACCCAATGAGCCTCCGGCATTTTTGAATACCAACTTTGTACCTGGGAGATTAACTATTGGCATGACAGCATATTTTCAGAGACAAGCAGGCTTTAGTAAAGCCCCATCCAGAAGATAAGTAGCCCACGAGCCAGGTTAGTCCGGTCTAATTGCCACATGTGAGAAACCTATCGGAGACCCAGATGCACTGAGAGCTGTTTCCTTGCTCAGAGCTATGTCTGTCTTTACATTTAGTCACCTATGGAGCCTGGAGGTCTCCCAGGAGCGTGCTGAGCTTTGGGACAAATATCCACCTTGTTGCTGGATCGCCTGTCCCCTTGCCAAGGGGACGCGTGTGGCTCAGCAGAGGTTTTGGCATTGAGCTCCTCAAGGTCACTTCAGCCGGCCAGCGTTTCAGTCACCCTCTCGCTGTGAAACGCTTTGCAGATGGGGACCAACCTCCTCAAAGAGGCTTTGCAACTCATGGGGAAGTCACAGACGCTATGTGGTGCCTCCCAACACACGAACCACTGAAAAAATACATGTTTTCCATCAACTGGAGCTCTGCACATGCTACCAGCATCATCCCCAGGCATATTTATTGCTGCCGTCTCACAGAGCAGGTCTATAATATGAGAAAATGCATCCAGATCATTGTCTGCCAGGATGGGATGGAGTTTCCTAGCTGAGCAAAGACAGGAAAAGTTGTTCTCAGAAACCATCCAGTGAAGTTTGAAGTTAGAAAGGAGTCCAGGAGAACGTCTAAGCCGTGGACTGAATTGACCGATTGTGGTTGTGTAGCCTCAACTGAAGGAGTTATTATTTTCACGTCTGGTAATAAATAGAATAATGGACAAAAAGCCTAACTCCCTGCCTGAAGTCTGAGTAAATGAGCCTGGTACAGCGGTCGACTGCAGGATTTGTGGTTTGGGACCTTCTTCCAAGCTGTGAATCAACACGCAAAGCAGATCCAGGGCCACTTGCGCAGCTGCGAGGACTCGCGGGTGTCCCTGGTTTCTCCGTTCTGCCTCCACAAAATACCCTCACTCTCTCCCGGATGCCCGTAGGGTGGTTGTTACTGTAGGGTGGCCATCACCTCAACCTCCTCCTCCTCTGTGTCCTCCATAGGTGAGACTATGCAGGACATGCGGGAGCTGGACTCTGCCACCGGCTCATCGCTCTGGATTTTACTGTCATCTGATAAAGCCTCTCTGTTCTCTGTTTGCTTTAAATCCTTGTTGGAAAACCTCTTTAATAGTAACTCAGCCCCTGACAACAAGCTCTTAGAAGAGCTGTCCTCCCAGTTTCGAGCTGTCAGCCATAAGTCAGTGGTGGTACCATTAACATAATCCAGGTGTCTTCACTCTCCTTTCCAGATGCTAACCGCTGGGCAGCAGTTCTCCCTGCAGACAAGCAGCAAGACAAAGTAACTGCTTAAAGCAGCATCATGTTTGGTTTTTTTTTTTTTTAAAAATCTTCCTTTGCAACATATGAAAAGAAAAAGCATTCCTCTGTTTCTGGTATTCCTGATCAGTCTCTTCTTCAGTCTTGGGGACTATATTGGCATTCTTCTGTTTATGATTGATATGTTACGATATGATTGGTATAAATGTTCCTGGAGATTGATAGAAGTGTTCCTGATGTTCTGTAATATTGCTGTTACACTGAGGGATATTAACACAGGATTTGAACCCTTCCACTGCATCACAGCTTCTCTGAAGATGTTTTTTAATTCTCTCTGCTTCAATGTATTGTTAGTGCCTCAAGAAACAAAGGTCGTCTCCTGAGCCAGCCTACGCCGTGCCATGCCTGCACGTCGCTGCTCCGGCACCGTTACTGGTACAGGGTGGACTGGTTCGCTCTCAGCTTAGGGCACTATTTTCAGAGGCACCAGCTGAATTCAGGTGGGTCAAGCTCACGTGGAGCCCAGCTTGTACCACGCTGCTGGGCTCAGGCAGTCTGGGGTTCACACATCCAACGGCTGAAGAGCAGTGTCCAAGACTGGAGCGTCCAACGGCTGAAGACCAGCACCCAAGACTGGAGCGTCCAACGGCTGAAGACCNAACGGCTGAAGAGCAGTGTCCAAGACTGGAGCGTCCAACGGCTGAAGACCAGCACCCAAGACTGGAGCGTCCAACGGCTGAAGACCAGCACCCAAGACTGGAGCGTCCAACGGCTGAAGACCAGCGCCCAAGACTGGAGCATCCAACAGCTGAAGACTAGAATCCAAGACAGCCACAACCCCAGGGATAACTCAGGAAGCCGTGTCTGGAGCAGAGGTAAATGAGGGAGCGCTGCTCACTTGTGCTTCTTGACTGAATTATTTTCTAGGACTTCATAAAGAGCGACGAGCATGAGTCCTGCTCAGGATGCAGGTACCTGTTTATCTGTGTTTTCAGCATCTTTTTACTCTTTATTCCCCTCACACACACCCCTTTTTTTTAAATGCTAAGAGCACTTAGGGCCGTGGTGCTTGCCTCTTTTAACATCTTTTTTTTCCCCTTGGGAAAACACATGTGGTTTTTCCTCAGAAGGGATCTGAGCTGAGCGCTGCCTTCCCCAGCTACTCCTCTTCCTCCAGCCCCCGTCTCTGGCTGCTTTTGGTTGCCACAAGGAGGGGCGGAGGTCAAGGTTGGATGAGTAAGTTTCAGTGGAAAACTTTGATTTGTTTCATTTGTTTGTTTAATCATTCCCTTTCCCAGGTGGTTGGGGTTTGCTTTGAAAGGGGAGCAAGCTGCTTGCTTTGAGTGATCAGCTCTGTTATATTTACATATTACATTTATCTCTAAATTCCCAGTACATGTGCATACTAAATGAGATTGCCAGCCTAATGAGCTTTTGAAAATTAATTGAGTGCTACAGATACTACTAAACCTCTGCAGAAGTCAGACCAGACTAAGGCTGAGGCAGAAATCATGAGATCATTCAGAAAATCTGTCCCTTCTCATTACCCAGTGAGGTTTTTTTCCCATTAGAGGCAACATGGGCTTTACAATCATCTGCTTCATTATTGATGAGAAAATTGAATTATTTTAATCGGTGTATTATTTTAAGGCTTTGACAGGCAGTCAAACCACCATGCTAATCCCTAATCCCTGGATAATCATCACCCGACAATTTTAAAATGTGGTCTCAGAGAATTACAAGGAGGAGCCAGGAGTAAAGCAATCAGAGTCTGCACATCAGATGACTTTCATTATTATTAGCATTACTAGCATCATTATTATTATTATTATTATTATTATTATTATTATTATTATTTAAAGTACACCTCAGGCATGCCTCACAAAAACCCCTTTCCCATCTGCTCTGCATAGAAAGTTTCAGGAAAGAGGCAAAGTCAATCACCCAAAGCAGAACAATGTTGAGGGTGAGTTTAATAAAATAAAAATAATTCTTCCTTTAAAAAAATCACGTCGTTTGCCACACATTTTAAAGCACAGAAAGTATTGCATAACTCCTAACCGCCAAGCGAGCTAGGAATACTGTATCCCTTTATTCTCCAAGTTTAATAGTTATAATTAGAACCTTTCCTATACGGTTTCTGTATCTACATGTAATTCTAAAAAAATCCCTCTTGTCTTTCCCAATAAACTGAAGCATTGTTACGCAGACTGAAGTGAAACAATTAAAGTGAGAAATGGAGACATTGGGTTTTGAAGAGAGGGGGTTTTTTTTTCTTTTTCTTTTTCTTTTTTTTTCTTTTTTCTTTTTTTTTTTTGAGGCAGAAAAATTCTCCAACTTGAAATGTTCTCACTTGGCATCAATTTTGTCTTTGCAGCACTGCTGTCCACACTTGGGGAGCCTCTGGAGGCAGAGGGTGACTACAAAGAGAGCGAGATGGAGCTGGTTACGGAGAGCAGGGAACACATGGAGCACACGCAGAGCAAAGCCTCCGTAAGTCATGCGCAGTGAAAAAAGCTGAGAAACGGCCCTTATCATGGCAAAATAAGACCTGATTTGGGGAAAAAAAAATAAAATGCCCCGCAGCCCAAGGAGAAACTTAGTCTCATGAGAGCCAGGCTACTGGAAAAGCACAGGAGAAACCATGGCCTCCCCTGGCCACGAGGCACCGCAGCAGCGGGCGTAGGTACGGCAGCCTGATTTTACAGCTCCCAAAGGATTTACACTGATGGGAGATGTCTGTTTAGCTCTGCTTAAAATAGCTTCAGTGCTATCAAGTGTCCCTGGGATGAGGCATCTTACCTTTCTCTCCCTAAAAAAGGAAACCTCTCTCCTCGCTTGAAATCACAGAGGATGGCAAAGGAAAAAATTGTTTCTTGCACTTCTTCCTAAGCGAGAGAAACTCTTGTTATTAGCACTGATGTACCAGTGTTCTTCATCCCAGCCATAACTGCAGTGTAGCCATATGGTTATACACACTCACGGACACATTAGTATTTCAGAATTCTTTCTTTAGAATTCTTTTTTTTTTTGTCTTTTATTGCAGCTTATTTTTCTTCCCTCATGCTCTGCGTGTCAAAAGATGATTGATCCATGTAGAAGTGGGCCTTAAAAACACAAGTCGTTGCCCCAGGTTCTTCCTATAATCAAAGCACATGCCCACCCATAGCTAATTAGACATTAGCCTAATGTCAGCTGATTGATTTAGAGCAGCCCTACCACCCACCCGAAAAAGAGCACGGAGCCTTTGACTGCGGGCAAGGGAGGGTAAGTGGCACGTGAAGGAGGGGATGTTTGGCCTTTAAAAGTTCATGGTGTAAACCCTATTTTTTTTTATATTTCCATAAAGAAGAGGCAAAGCAGTTTTTCCTCTTTAGTGCTTGCGTTAGACAAAAGGAACTGGTTAGCAAGAAAAAACAGTTAAAGTCCATTCCAGCCGAATTTAGGAAGTTCAAGCTGTTGAAAAAGCTGGGTGTAGCATATGTCACCGTGATAAAAGCAGAGGTCTTGCCTCCCCCCCCAAGCACTGAGGTGAGACCTGGCTGTTTTGCTGGGTCTAGTCTTGCACTTTGCAGTAAGCCAGGGAAATATATTTGGCTACAGTTTAGATCAATTTTTCAAAATCCTTTGCATTTTTTTTTCTTTTCCTTTATTTTCCCCCCTTCTTTTCCCTCCCCGCCAATCCCCACCAGCCTCCCCACTCTGGATTTATGGGTCAGGAACCCTCAAAGTTGTCCTGATGGATTAAGCAGAGACAAGTTGTATCAAGTAAATTAAAAATGAAATAGTTACAGCTGTTGGAACAGTCTCAGGGCCAGAAGAGGTAAAAGAGTTTCTACCCTCAAGGGGCCTGGAAATAATCTGTGAAGAACCAACTGCTTAAATAAAGGCAGCCTGAGTGAGGGCCGGCGTCCTGAAGGATGGAGAGAGCATCCAACGCCGTTGGGCTTTAGCGTGGTTTAAGGGAAACCAAGGGAGCAGCTCCCCTCCAAGTGTCCCCAGACCCCTAGGGGCCAGGAGGGGACAGCAGGAGGACAGTGAAGAGGGCGTTTTGGGACACGCCGTCTCGGGGGTCTCACTGCTGCTCTTGTGGGTCTCTGCCATATGTCACTGAACCGCGGGCGCTAAGGCTGGACCTTGTCCTGTGGTTTCCCGAGCACAAAGCGGCCGGGGAGCGCTCGGAGCTGGAGGCTAAGGGGGAAGAAACCTGCCTCGTCCTACCCAGCATCTCCCAGACGCACAAAACTCTGGGGCATTTCCTCACAGGGGGCGATGCCGAGCCTGCCCCGGGTGAAGATACCCGAGTTCTCCCTTCTGCTCAGCCACATCTTCTTCCTCTCTTTGGGCAAACTGCTTTGCCCTTCGGCTGTCTTTTCCCTCCCGAGCTCTTTGCTTTTTATATTCTGTTTATATGTCACCTATGCTAATGGCTGTCTTACTCTGCGTTTTGTGGTTTGGTTTTGGTTTTTTTTAGGGTATCATCACACCAAACAGGTCAATTCAATGAGGCAGGGGCTGCAGCAGCTGCAGTAATGCAGTACTCGGTGCTGGACGCCGCAGCACAGGGAAGGCAGCGTCTCCTCCGAGGGGCTGCTCAGAACCGGGAATCGGAGCCGGTCCTGTTTGATTCGGCTACCCGCAAAAGCACAGTCTCTCCCTACTAATAATAAATCAAATGGAGGCAAACGCAGTCATAATTTACCTTTTGTGCATTTGGAAGTTGTACAGAAAGACCCTTTTGAGTCACATAAAAGCACTCCAGAGTGCCTCGCTGCGGCGGGCGCTGGTGAGCTTCCCCCGGACACACGCGTTCGTAGTGGGGATGTTTGGGCCAGTCCCGGAGTTAATGGAGCAGAGACAGCAGGGACAGCCGGGAACAACAATACGTGGAGGCATTTTTCATCCCAGCTCATCTTCAAACAGTGCCCATGAGGTGACTCTGCCATGCACGCAGCAATGAACCGCGCTCTGCTCCCAACACCAGCAACAAGTCCTGCTTCTGAACGACTGCCTTCAAACAACGTGGAAGGTGGGAATTCTCTCTGCCCATGAGAGGAGCAGCTGCACGCAGCCCATAATGCAATATTCCCCTTAACTCAGCTACACCAGGGGGAGGAAGAGGAGGAGGACGACGCATCTCCAGCAGCAGAATCCGTGCAACTTAACATTTCTCAGCCATAAAACTTTCAATAGCTGGAAGTAAATCCTTCAGCTTTCTACTAGAGCTCAGCCTCTGCAGCTGCAAATTTATTCAGCAGGCAGCGAACCGGGCCAAAAGAAGTAAATATGAGTAATGTGACTGATAGTGCTAGAACATTACGCAAGCTCCCACACGGCTGCGGCGGAGGGCAATTCCCCGGCTGCTAATTCCCTGCTGGAGATCTCCTAGCAGAAGCTCGGAGCCGTCCTTCCCGGGAGGCTGGCAGGGAGGGGATGTGATGTGGCGCCAGGAGGGAGAAGGTGTTTCTGGAGGGGGATCTGCAGAGCTCAGCTCTGGCGCGGTTGCTTTGGGGTAGGAGGCTGCTCTCGTGCTCTCGAGCTGCGATGGGGACGGTGCCCTTCTCTGTTGAGTTTATCATGTCACTCCCCCCCCTCTCTCAGGTGTGTAAGTACTACAAGGCTGTTTGTCACTACTGGAGTTGAGCTTTTAGTAGTGGCTAAGGACTAAATGTAGTGATTAAGGCCAGCGCATGGCACTGGCAACACCGCAGAGGTCGTATTAATTGCGAGACTGTCAGAGCAAAGAGCAAAGGCTTAAAAGCTTAGAGACCTCACCAGGAAGCAGATGAGCATTTGGCCGCACGTGTTACCCCGTGACTGTCCCCAGGTAATACACGACGCGTTAAACCACCCCTCCGGGACGAGCGTCCTGGTCTGGCCCTGCTGGGGCAGCTCTGCCGCAGCGCCCGGAGCCGCGGAGGGAGGCAGACGACAGGGATGCAGGTTTGCCCGGAGGCCCTTGGCAGGAGCCGCAGGTGCAAAGGGTGGGGAGCAATCCCAGGTCACGCATGCCAACATGGAAAACCACAGAGGTTGCCCAGGTTAGGAGGCAGAGCAAGCGAGAGAGCGCTTAATCCGTCCTCTCTGGGCTCCCTTTGCCCAGCAGCCGTTGCTCCCCGCCACGTCTGGTAGCGCCTCGGGCTGTACATGAAGGGGCTGGACATTAGGAGAAGACCTCTGTGAACCCATCTCAAAGGCTGGGTGGAAACACCTATTTGTCTTTCCATGCAAAAAACCAGGGAATCGATCTTTTAATGCAGCTCTCCAGGGCACCTTCCGCGGGAGGGAAGGTCCTTCAGCAGCACTAGGGGCTGGTCCCCAGCCCTGCCCGCAGGCGTCTCTGCCCAAACCAAGTGATCCACAAGGCTGGTGGTGGGAACTGTCAGAAGTTGCTGCCACTTTTAGTACTCAACGCCCGGGAGAGCAAATTCCCCCTCCTGGTTCACCTCGCCACTCCACCACCCCGCACTGGGGACTGGTTTCCATTAACACTGTGAAGCTAATAAGGCTCCTCAAATTGGGGTGACCTGGATCATGCTGACAGTGTGTCTCTGTGTCTGGGGGAATGTGTGTGAGGGTTGTGTGTCTCTGCGTGCACGTGTGTGTGTGTGTGTGTGTGAGGGTTGTGTGTCTCTGCGTGCACGTGTGTGTGTGTGTGTTGCTTCCTAGTGAAGACAAAATGCCGGGTTGGGCTGTTGTGACTGCACACAGACACACACCCTTAAAAGGAGAGATTATTTCTCCCTTCAACCCTTAGGATGCCAAGGCTCTTTCTGGTAAGTTGTTTTTAGGGTTTTTTTGGGGTTGGTTTTTTTTTTTGGTTTAAATTGATGTAATATCCTTTTATGACAGCTGCCCAGGTAAAAATCAATGTGGTCCGCTAGCCCAGCGATGTGTGTGCTGAGCTGGGTGAGGTGGATGCCAATATTTCTACTGGTGCTACTGCTGTTGCTATTCTTACAGCTCCTATCGCATTACCAGCGAGGTTCCCTGTCACGGAGTAAGAACCCTCAATTCTTACACTTACAGACGTGAAATAAAATTGTGAGGCCTGGCCCGAAGCATCGACAATCTAACTAATAACTTTCCTCTCCCTTACAAAATGATATTGCTTAATACTTTTGGAATATCGTAGTATTTCAGCCATATGTGATTTTTATATCCTTTTTTGTACAGGGATCTTGTGGGCTTGGGGGTTTTTGTTTGGTCTTGTTTTGGCTTCGCTTTGATTTTGGAATTTAAAGTAATTTCTTGCCACTATATTGTAAAGGGGTCCCATCAACTTGCAAGCACACTGAGAACACACAAATTCCGCCTTTCTCATTTGAAAAGGACACTTCACTTGGTTGGGGTCTTTTCTGAACAGAAAATGGGCCAATTTGCAATGCAGCAAAGCAAATATGGACGCAGAAACAGCTCCAACACGCGGTTACTTTTTCAGCAAAAGCAGGTGGGGGGGGCAGAACCTATTTGGAATTTTGGGGGACCAAGAGAATGTTCAGAAGGAGCTTGCATGGGTCTGCCTTGCTGGGGAAGAACGGTGCGGCACATCTCGAGCTGGACGTGCGTTAGCCACAGAGTCCAGCGCCAGCACCCCAGGAGACAGTGCCCCCCGAAAGGGGACGGTCCCCATAACTGATGGGGTGTGGGGGTCCCTTGGCAAAGCACGGCCTGTCCCTCCCCCAGCAAACCCCCAGATTGCAGCTGCAGCACAATAACTTGTTTTTTGCCGTTGGACGCCCGGCGATGCCACAGACGTCACTCACGGCTGCATCCTGCAGCCCAGACGAGAACATTCATTTCACACCACAACCTCATTTTTTTCCCTCTCTGACGCTTTCTTTTATCGAGTTTCAATATAATAAACAAAGGGGACGATATTATTTCACTGGCAAAGACTCCAACTAATGCACAAACAGTTTTCAATACTGGCACACGGAGGGACTTTTTCACCATATAGTGGCCAGTCAGACCTATATCAGTCCTAACGGCACAGGGAAAGGGAAATTCAGCTCTTTCACCTTGAAGAACAGCTGCAATTCATAGGCTGCTGGTGATCCCCCTCCCCCCCCCCCCTTTTTTTTTTTTATTTTATTTTTTATTGCTAGCACAGCAAACCAAATCATCACAGCGGTATCAAAGGAAACTTTTCCAAGCTGTTGACATACAGCAAAGGGACAATCTCGTATAACTCAGCATTTAACGGTCTCAGAACACGGCACTGTGCTTCGTGTGCACACTTGGGTTCTCCTAATGACTTTGGGCAAGTTGCTACCCTCCGCTGGGCTTCTGCTGCCCTTTTAGATGGTCTCTTCAGGTTTGAATTCTTCTGCCTGAAAGTCATGAATTTAAGCTTTATTCTTGCCTTGTGCCAAAGCCGTTCCCAATAGACTACATCTAAATTGCTTTCTAATTAATCAGGACAAAGGGTCAGAGGCAGGCGAGTCCAGCCCCAGCACGCCATCTGTCATATTGGCTTTTGCTACAGGTGCCATTCACCGTGCTGGCCCCGGGCTCCAACAGACCTTTGACTAGTTATGGGTACAGGCTGTATTGGATAAACTCGTTCTGTAACACTAGCTAGTGTTAATCTAATGACAGAGCATCAGCAGTCCTCAAAGCAGACAAGCACTTTATTTTTCTTTTTTTTCAGAGTCAGCTTTTGAGCTTTCTCCCTAGAGCTGAGAGGATGCTGAAGCTGTTACAGCGAGCCTCCGTAGGACTGTTTTACGAAAGCAGAGATTTTGCAGGCAGCCCCACAGTACGAGATCCAGAAGTATCTGTCAACTTTCATGGCAATGACAAACCAGAGTCCCCATTCCACCAGTACAGCCACAGGGTAGCATGGGGAGAGCACACACCCGGAGGGAACCACACGAAGTGCTGTCACTAATAACCAAGAAACCGCGGCGGGGTGAACAACCCCAACCAGCACAATGCATCAGGGTAACTCCATCAGGCAACTCTCTCTACCCAGAACAAGCCAAGAGTCATTTGGGGCCAAAATTCCTGCACTAACACTAACCACCGCTTAATCAAGTGATTTTTTTTTTATTTTTCTGCGATCGCGATGCAAGTCATTGTCAGAGAAAGGGCTTATGCACGGCTGCTGGAGTCGCCGCTGAACGCTTGAGCCACTCCACGCTCCAACCCACCACACAACCCATCAGGCCTGTCACCTGCAGTCAGCTCCCCCATTGGAAAAACACGCAATTTTCCAAAGGTAAGGGAGTCTTGGGTTACTAGGAACACAAATCATTATGAGTAAAACTGCGTTCCCAATTTATTGTATTTGTTTTATTTATAATTTTATGACTTATTCCACATTTTCCATAATTTCCATGGGTTTCACGTCATTCTTGTCCACTCGGGCCTTTACGTGGAAACCTGGGCTCGTCTCCACTGCCTAATGTGTTGAAGGTTTTATAAACAGCCTTGTGTCATTGTCTGTTCCGCGCGTTTCCATCCCACTAATGCGGTGCCTGGTACAAGTCTGAATGTTCCATCACGGGGAAACAGGCCGAGGCGAGAAGAGAAGAAACGCAACGTCTGTGATGAGCTGGTGAAAATAGAGACCATCAAGTTGTTCAGCTGGAGTCCTAACAAAGAACAGTTTGAGACTCCTCTGATTTGGGTTGGGTTTTTTTTTTTTGGTGTTAGGGTCTTAATTTCTCAAAGACAGAGATTTTTTCCACACACGCCAGTCCAAGCTGAAGACTGGTCAACGCGTCGCATGCACATAACCACCAAACCAAAACCCACAGTTCCCTGAATGATGAGGAATGTCTCCCTATGCCAGTAGGTTCCTTTCCCACTCTACGCTTCCGGAAGGTAATACCATGCTCCTGCGTGCACAGTTAATTCACTATTTCCCCCCCTCCTGGATGCGCAGGCAAGTATTTTCTTTCATGCTCACATCTGACCGCAATCTGTGAGCAAACCGGGGGAGTTCAGCAACGCTGCTTTTAGCTGCGCTTTCAGGGTTTTGTGTCAACAGGAACATCAGGTCAACCCGCAAACAGCCTCGGAAAATGTGGTGCAGCATCTCTAATGCTATTGACAGGGCCTACTTAAATTCGGCATTGCCAGGCTAACAAGTTGTCATTCAGCTCTTGAGCACATTTGCACCAGCTCATCTATTTTTCATCAGTCTTGCACCCTTCGTGACACCCTTATCAATCCACGAGCATGTTCGTTCTGGTTCAGTGCAACCCCCCAAGTACCGAGTCACACACGAACCCAACTAATCTCTTGGATAGCAAAAGGATGCTCAGTTCCTGCAAAAAAAAAAAAAAAAAAAAAACCCTCAACGAGTTTATTCTCGATTCTACAGCTAAGGTGAGTTTTTCACGTCAGGAACTCAAAAAACAAGGTGGGATTTGATGGCAGAGGAGGAGCAAGGAGATTGGATTCAAACATCTGGCGAGGTAATTAGATGCATTAAAAAGTTTACACTCCAAACTGCCCCTACATAATTGATGGGACTATTGTGATGTGTCACTTCCACTTACAGGCGTCCCGCAGCCGCTCTCGCCCCGCGCTAACCTTCGCGGCTGACCTGCTGCGGTCCCCCTATTAAAGCTGCAATTATGGGGTGACTCTTAATAGCGAGGTCTTGCTTCAGAGTGGGGAAAAATGTTTCTGTAGCTCACACGCGACAATTAAAGATAATTTAAAATGTAAGTAATTGCACTGGGTTTCTGGAAACTACTGTAGAGGTCTTGTCCCAGGCATCTGACAGGCACGGTGGTGTATTTTGACAAGTTTTGCACAGATTTCCATTAAATACCAACTAGCAGCTCTATTTTCTTTGGAGTCATTGGTCAGGAAATGGAGATTGTGAAAGGTCAGGCCTGGAAGATTTGGGAGGGGATGGAGGTGTTACTCGTGTTCTGATCCAAGGGGATCTAGTTCCAACGTAAATCCTTCAGCCGCTTGGTTCTTGCTTTCTGCGTAGTCTTTGACCAGGAGAAAGGTAAGGATGGATCCACAGAGAAGTGCTTCCGTTGAGTTACTTTCACTCCTGCAGAGATGCCAGGCAAGGTGGGACCTACAAAATGTCCATCTGCCCTCTGGAAACCTATAGAAACCTGGTGGTCTGGGTTGGACCCAGACCTGGAAAACACCAAAACGTTTGGTTGGATCGCCATCCCACCACAGCATCGCGCTAATCCTCTCCGTTTGCAAAACTAGACTTGAAACTGCAACTACTCCCAGGCTTCTGCGAGGTCAGCGAAGTGTGAACATCGTGCAGAACGCACCCGGATACTCTCAGAGGTTCAGCAGCCCCTGAAAGAGTTTTGTAGCGTGGAAACAGACTGTCAGATGAGTTTGGATTCCGCCACATGGTCCCAGCGATAATAAGCCATCTGTGTGCATCGTGCTGCACACGACCTTTCCTCTCTCCATTTTGTCTCCAGCACTTCTCTTCCAAGTCCTCTCTGATTTGACCTACATTTAAGTAACCCGACAAATGCCAGCAGTGCACACGGCAGAGTTAAACACGTGCTTGGTTACCAACTTGCTGGCAAAGAGTGAGTCCATCTACATCAGAGGGAAAAATGAGCATGGGGAAATAGGAGGATCCATAAAATGGAAAAGGACCCATCAGGAACATAATCGCCTTCTGCCACATTTGGCTGATGTAGGCTCCTGTCTCAGGTAGTGGGACTTTTGCTCCTAAATCATTTGGGGTAGGGTTTTAAAAGAAATTTGGTATCACAAGATGCAGAGAGTAAACTTGTACAACATTCGAAAACTGCACTTTTATTTCCTTTTCCATAGCTGGATTTCTAAATTATGTTCAAAAGCTAGAGATCATCTCTCTGCATTAGAGATGTATTCAGCTTGGGCCACTGGATAATAAACTTAAATCTGGTTAAACTTAATAAACTTAAATCTGATCTGCATTTGCAGGATCAGGATGTCTGAAAGCTTTACCCTTTGTATAACTTTATATAGGAGAAAATACATATAGGAAACAAAAGCTAGGACAGACGTGCTCTCATTACTGCTTTCAAGTGGCTGTCTTTCTGGCTGTAATATTTCAGATGCATTAGTAACACCAGGGCAGCTCACCGCAAAAAAACATCGCGGGACTTCGTAAAAACCAGAAAATGAAATTAAATATATATTAAAAAAAAAAAAAAGATAGAAAGAAATTGAACCTGTCTGTGAGCCAAATGCAGTGAAATGCATACTTAAACTGCACAACCACAAAATAAAAATGCATCAAACTTTAAAATAATTTTTCTTCCTTTCTAAAATAAAATGATCCCAAATAAGAATATGCTTGAGTCCCTGGTCTTTCTGTTTATTCCAGTGTGGTGTTTTTAATGAGGGACTCATAGAGAAATTACCTTTGAAATGCGGAGAGAGCTGCAGTTCTTATTTTATGGTGCCTCAAGCATCACTTAAGCGACGGATGGATCCTTATGGATGAGCCAGAATGACAGGAACTGGTTCGGAGGTTGGTTTTTGCAACCCAGAATTGCTTCCTTTTCCTTTCCTTTTTTTTTTTTTTTTTTTTTTTTTTTTTTTTAATTAAGAAGTCATCAATGTGCTCAGACACAACACGACACATGTTACGGTGACCCAGACAGAGGGAAAAGGGTCCGCGCCCTCCGGAGAGCCGCGGCTGAGTGCGCCTGACAAATGCCACCGCGCGGCACCCAGCAGAGACAGGCGCTGCAAAAAGCATTCCTGGGGCGATTTCCTGGTGCCTCTCCAAGCTGACAGAGGAGGTTTAT
The DNA here is from genome assembly GCA_013400795.1 of Pluvianellus socialis. NCBI lineage: Eukaryota > Metazoa > Chordata > Aves > Charadriiformes > Charadriidae > Pluvianellus > Pluvianellus socialis. The sequence goes on along the minus strand of VZTS01009061.1, from coordinate 56,644 downwards.
TTTAACATCACATGGCTGTCTTCAGCTGCATTTGTTAGCACAGCCCATTTGGAGATTTTGCCATGTTGGGCCGCATGGGGAACAGGAAGGGGGACAAAAAAGGGGGGACAAAAAAAAAAAAAAAACCCAAGGAAAACATATTTTTAACAACAGCATCTTCATTGGTAACGCTATCAAACCAGCCTCCTCTGCCCTTGTCCATGCAAAAACCTCTGTACAACACTTGGAGGGCAGCTTTTTCAAATGTTTTCGAACACATAACACTTAGGAAAATAACACACTATAGAAACTTGGCAATGAGTTCGCCTCAAGTAGCCAAGTTGGGCATGGAAAAAAAAAATTAGACAATAAAAGGTCATTTCTAGCCAAGTTTTAAGTGAGTATACAATACATACCTTTTTTTTCCTCTGCTCTTTGCCTTAGTTATTGGCCAACTTGGCTAGGAGCTTATGGAAAACACTGAAATGGAATTATTATAATTGGGGTTTTTTTTTCTCATTTTGACCAAGTGAAAGTTCTTATAAGCAATAATTTAATTATGGCAAAAGAGTAACGCAGACAGAGTTTTAAGGATGCATCATCAAAAAAAAAAACCCCATACTTTCTACACCAAACTTTAAACGAAGGCTAGTTCGTGAGCACCAGTGATCTAATACTACTGCTATTTATGATTTTCTAAATTATTTATTATAAAGTATGTCATAAAGTGGAAAATTACCGGTGCCGATCACATTTCCAAGCAGGCTAATTTAGAACCGAGCGCCGTAAGTCAATTAGGATAATAAACCTGCTGGAGTGAGGAGGGGGGCTTTCTTGGAATTAACAATTTTCATCCTGCTTCTGGCATGCTGTTCCGTGGGGATCAAACAGGAGACGTTTAACAAGTGGCTTCTGAAGCCACCCTTCCGGCTCGCCGTTTGTGTGGCAGCTCTCCGCCGGGATGGCTTCAGTCTGTTGTGACTTGTTCCCACAGCCTCCTTCCTTGCCCCCAGGTATTTCAGGTGGATGGTTGATTAAGAGCAAGCTCCTTGCTGACGTAGGTTGCGTATTTTACATCCTGCTCTGTTTCATACCTCCATGCACCTCGGGTTTTATTTTACTTTTTTGGAAGGGCAGAGTTTATAAAAAAAAAAAAAAAAGAAAAAAAAATCAATTAAAAGGCAAATGGGAATTTTCTTCCCCCTTGAAAGCTTAACTGGAGGCATCCTCCTCACCTTTTGAAGGGTTTCTGTCTGGAAGATCAGAGTTCTTCTGAGATATTTGACCTAGAAATGTGTAATTCCAGCTCGCATCAGCCCCGGTGCCTGTGTGGCCTGGACCAGGTACTGCCAGCTCATAGCAGCCTCTGCACACTGAAAGACCCAGCTGATGCGGGGATATTTTGATGCAAGGACACTGACTCTGGCTGTAAGGTGCCATAAGATCAGTTTTGAAAAGCTGACCTCCTAAATGAGAGAGAAAAGGATTCAGGCATGAGATAAAAGGGGGGAAAAAAATCAAATTTGAAGATGCAAAGCAAGAAGAAAGAGCGACCACAAGCCTGAGATGAACAGGAAGTTTATAAGCTGGAGATTCGGGTGGTGTGTAGATAAGAACAACAGTTTCCTTTCTGCCACTTGTCAATTAATGATGGCAATTCCTTTTCAAATAGAGCTGATCTCACATTTTCTCAAATTCTCTTGGAAATATCTTTCCAAATTGGATGATTTTTTTTTTTTTTAATAAATGAAGGATTTGCCAGATGCATTTACTTCCTTGCAATTTTTTTTTTTTGTCTTTTCACAAAATAAGAATCTAAAGTTTAAAAAAAAAAATAATAATCCACTTCTATTTACGCTACTGGAAAACGGGAGGATGCTGCAGCAATGGAAAAAGCAAAATACCTTCAGTTTGGAGGCGCTGATTTTTTTTTTTAACAGAAAATATCCATGGCCAAACAAATTGTGCAAAGAGAAGGGTATTTTCCCCCCTGAGTGATATTTCATAGCAGATCGCTGCAAGTCGCCCCCAAGCCCACGATGGCTGCAATACGCAACCAGCGAGCAAATGGGAAGGGGTTGGGAGGGGAGACCATCGCCCAGCTGGTTGTCCCGACTGTTATGTGCAAACCCGCGGGCGCCTCCAGCCCATGAACTTGGCACCGTGGCGATGGAACCGCCAGCCCCCTGGGCAGCTTTCGGTGCAAGCTGTTTACCTCCACTCCCGGGGGCTTCGCCGCCCAACAAGCCTTGTCAGGCTCAACCTGTGTAAGGCGGGTGGGGCGACCTCTAATTATACCCCTTGGGAAGGACTTACATGACCTGACATATCTAGCACATGAGAAGTCCATTCCACACCGTTTAGATGGCGTTTGTTAGCTGGCACGACTGGTTCTGCGCTGCAGCAGCAGTTGAGTTGGATGGAAAGCAAACACGGTGAGTAACGCCGGAGTCACATCGCACGCGGCGTGTAGCAACTTGATTTGTGACAAACGCGGTGGAGAGACTGGCTGATGCGACCGGCTGCCTCGAGGACTTCTCTTGGGTGATGTGCTGCTGATGCTTCACATTCACGAGTTCCTATGGAGAAACATCTACAAGCGAGTCTATCATCCGTAGAGGTTTGAGGGCACTGGATGGACCTCCTTGAAGAGAGTCATTGGGAAGGGCACGGCACTGGGTTACGCTGCTCCTCGCTGCCTGCCCTGTCCCCATCTCATCAGGCTGCACATTTTTTGGCAAGGAGACTCCCGAGAACTTAAACCACCCAACAGACACGTGCGTGACGCTGCACTTGTCTCATCGCTGGGGAATCTGCCCAGTACTCTCCTGGGGAAAGACATGGCAGCCTGTCACCCTCTCCTCAGTGACAAGACAGTATATTCCTGCACCGCTGTCTCCAGAACTGCCATAAAATGAAAATTTAAAAAAGAAAAAAAAAAAAGTCCATGCAGAAATGATGAAGAGAGGAATATGCAAGCATCTTTGCTTGCAAAATCCAAAACTCATCCCACAAAGTCTCACCCAACTGCAGGACCCTCAGAGCATCAGCAGGACATCCTGCCTGGCCAAAGAACCTGGAGGCTTCAAGCTTTTACGAGTCATTGTCATCACCTCAAGCAACAAGAGAAGGAAATTCCTGTAGGGCACTGTCATTACTGTTTGAGAGTATTTGTTGACAGTGCAATGACTGAGCTGCTTTTATGAACCTTAGGCTGAGTTAGATTTGAATGCAAGGTCACCAATTTAGCACATAGACATTGGCCAGCTGAGCTGAAAACTTAAGGTCTCAGCATCACCAGGAACTGGCAGTTGCTTAAAAGTTACTGCACATCTTTGTGCACAGTCTTTGCCAGAGACAAATTAAAAATGATGGACCTAGCTTAGCTGAGGACAAAAAATAGTTAAATGTTGACATAGCAGTGTAATTACAAAGAGGTAGGTGATTAAATACCATTTCTGATCTGGACCTAAACCTGTTAGCAGGAGACAATAGATTGCAAATAGATACACAAGCTTTTGTCAATAAATTACACAATCTTACTCCTACAGCTACCAAGAACCCACACATTTCCAGGTCTGGCTGGTGCTCACGCGGTCTGATGGCATCACTAGGAGGGTGCTCATTTATTCCAGACAGTGAAAGTAACATAGACTGGAAGTTTCCCATGCAGGAATGAGACTGACCCATGCGTCATCCAAAATCCCTCCTCCACATATGTCATTGCAAGCCATGTCATTAGATTTAGTGCTTACAAATTAACTTGCAAGCAGACATCACAGCTTTTACTAAAAATTAGGTGTGCATTAGCAAGGATGCTAATCACTGGGTAATTTTCTCCCAACTTTTCCTCCTTGACAGCTCACAAGATGCTAAGTCTCCACCTTCTTCACCCCAGAGATAAGCTCGGATTCAGCATGAGGAAAGGAAGATAAAGTGAGAAAGGACGTTCCTTTTTCCTTCTCAATTAATGCCGCCACTAGTGATTTACAGCTGGTACCTTTCACATCCAGAAATAGATGCCAACATGACCTTTTGCAATAGCTTTTTGCCCTGGACACTGAAGTCATCTGGTATATATGAAAATGGAAAGTCTACGATGCTGGGTGACCAGCACAGGGTCAACTTTGTACAGGGGTAACTATCCGTAAGTGTTTGACGACCCTGACCTCCAGCATCCCAGTCTTTAGGCAGATGATGGCAAGGCCCGTGGAGAGTCTGAAGTCTGGATGGAGGAAAGAAGCAAAGGGATGGATAGATAGATGTCATTAGTGCAATGAAAGTTAGCTCTCGCATCCTTTCCCAGTCGGAGGCTGTCTCACGCTGGTGAAAGGTAGGGTTGGTGGCCTTTTCAGAATCAACCTCAGAGAGGAGCCAGGCCACTTAAAAAGCAATGGGAACACCCTTGCATGAAAGGCGTCCTGCTGGAGAGGTCCCCAGCGTGGGCAGAGGTGGGGCACAGCACAGGGCTCCCTTCCGAGGGTGTTTCCCATTCCTGGCCTTGCAGGGAGCACCACCAGCTCCAGGCTCTTGACTCACCGTGACAGCTCAGGATGTGTAACCTCATCAGCTATTTCTGTCCCCAAACAACCGCAGGAGAAGCGTTGGTGAGGCAGAGTGAGAAATGGCTCTGTGGCCTCCCTAAGGGAAGCGAATGCAAAGGGGTGATCATCTGCTCTCTCTTACCATCTGATGGGGCTTAAACCCAATTTTGTCCAAAATCTATGGACAAATAGCAGTGCTCTAACCACAGGACAACACACTCAGAAAGGCTGGCTGAGATCCTACTGTAGCTGAAAGCAACTTGAGACCTGGCCAGCCCAGGCAGAGTATTTTGTTGTTGTTTTTTAAAAATGATATTCATTAAGACCAGGAGTCGGGCAAAGTTCCCCTCTTTTCGTCAGGCCAATGTGCTCCTCTGCAATTACCAGTACTGAAAGAAGGAGATGGGGGAAAAAGAAACCTCGGAAAATAAAATTCACTTGGCTCTGCTGATTAAAACCAGTTTGTGTTTCATTGTGAAGGGCTGTGTTTGCTCAAGGTTTATTCAGTTCTGGTCTCTTCCATCCACATAAGGTTTGTTTTAATGACTGTGGAGTTATATGAATCTATTAATTTTTTTCCTGAAGGTTTCGTAATAACAATGCCTGTTTTTTTCATATAGCACTTTACAGCCACGTGTCTGGAAATGCATCGTAAATGGGCAATTAGTGTCAGCCCTACTTTGAAGATGGATAAACTCAAGCAGAGACCGAGCGAGACAATTCCTAAACAGCAGTGCCAAAATCAGGCGTTCAGCTTGATCTTGAAAAAATTGGAGCTAGAGCCTGAAAAAAACTCTCCAAGACAGTTCAGCAAGGGCAAACGCAGAGCGTTTCACTCAGCGAAAGAGTAGTGAGTGACATGGGACTGACGGCTGGTCACCGGGCAGGCCTGGCACCGCTCCTGTTGCAGTGAATCAGGAGGCACCAGTCATCTGCCCGCACGGCGAAGGCAACCCCCGGACCAGGAGGAATAAATAGGATTATGGCCTGACACGTACTTAAGAGACGCGCCCTCCTGCCACCAACCCTGGGACGCTGACCCAGCTCTCCCCATCACCTTGGAGGAGCGCGGTGGCCCAGGACAGACAGACAAGGGGATGGTGGCAAGGATGGATTAACCCACACGGGTGCTTTAACCTAAAGAAAAGAAGGAGGAAGAGGGCTGTTTGGGCAATGACAGACTTCAAAGAGGCCACTGCAACCACTTACATCCCGAATCCAGCACTGAGGGAACTCTCTCCCATGAAGGACTGACAGTCACCGGTTTAGAGGCTCCTATTTTTTGACAAGATCTTACTTCTTTTCTCCCTCCAACTGTTTTAATGGGAAAATCTGGAAAGGTTAAAGCTCAGAGTAGAAAACCAGCAAGATAATATTGTTTGAGGCAAATCTCTAACACTTTACTCAGGCTATGTGGGAGGCAAGAGAAAACGTTACATGCAGGGGAATATTAAATTATTAATATTATGTCTAGGTTGAGATTAATCAGATTCCAGAGACATATAATAACCACCTGCTGCCTCCTCAGATATGGATGTGTGGAGGCAGGCGTTTAACGAGCAGACTCGCACGAGGAGGACCACAGGCTGAAGGAAAACAGGTCCTGGGGCAGGACATGCTGCCTTGCACCGCAGGTCTGAATCCAGCCCGCCAGGGAAGAGCAGCAGTTGCACAAGAGCCCCTTGTGCAGGGAGCTGAACAAGCACGTGCAGTCCCACCAGTGCTCGCGGGGAGCAGGAGGGGGCTGAACCCCGCTGCCCTCCCACCCTCCGGCACGGATGGTGCAACCGCAAACATGTCATCGCTTCTTTTCTCCTCCGGGAGGAATGGATGGTGAGGAGACCTGCTGCCAAACGTGGGCACCACCAGAGATGCTGACACCAAACCTGCCCCTTTCCCCGACGCGCTTGCCTGGATGGGCTTCTGCAAACGCGGGGTTGTGGTTGCGCCCAGCCACAGCTACCAATTTGCTGCCAGAAATATTGTGGAAATACATTCAGCCCTTCTCAGAGCTGCTGGATGGAACTCCACAGCCCCTGCAAGAGCTCGAAATGGGCTTACCCCGTGGCGCTGCCAAGACTCCCCACCTCTCCATCGCGTCCAGCCTGCCCCGGGCTGCAGCATCCCAGGAAGCCCAGCTCTGGATGGTGCCCCTGAGCTGCTCCTTGTGGACGAGTCACCTGAGAGGAGCATCCACGAGCCACACAGAAGTCACCGAGGTGGTGGCGGCAGGTAGGGGACGTGGGAGCGGGTGAGAATAGAGCCGGCCGGAGAGCCGCTGTCGTATTTCACTTTTCTGCTGATCCCCAGAAACCTGCCTATAGATCATCCTGCAGGAGCAACACGTGGATCTAATTCTCGAATGCCAGGCCTCGCTGCGCCGTTATCCACATAAATCCCGGAGCCCTGACACCAGCCTTTTCATCATTTAACTGGAGTTTGTGGGGAAGAGGGAGAGGAGGGAGCGTAGGCTTGGAGGGAGAGATGGGTCTCGGCAGCAGGCACAGCTCCTCTTTCCTCGTGGCCTTTATCCTCCCTAATTATCCTCTCCCTATTTCATATATCAGCTGATAACATGTGGGTCCTATTTCCCCCCTGCCCTCCCCGCATCTGAACTAGATGGCAGATAAAGCCGTCCTGCGATCTGAGGCATGTTTGCAACTGCTCTTCATTAAAAAAAAGGAAAAAAAAAAAAAACACAAACCCTTGATGTAATGAATGCAAGGCTCGGGAGGGCTCCCCATACCCTCCCCAAGTGCCCGGGGTGACTTCGGTTTCGGGCTTCGTGGTGCCTATTTGTGGAGCTGGTTCTCTCCTGCCTTCAAGGTCACGGGCCAATTTCTCACCTGGGGTTCCCTGGCACAGCGCTCCGGGCTTGCAGTCATTAGACTAGTTAAGGATCTGTTCCCAAATCTTTTACTACCCTCAAGGAAAAACCTGCCTTTTAATTACTCTCTTAGCTCACTTTATCTACTTCAACAAATATTAAATGCATTAAATAATTTCAGTGGCATTAGGAATAAATCCATGCGTTTTGGGGCAGGAGATTTTGAGGTGGAAAGAGTGTTTCATCCAAAATAGTTTTCAGTGTGAAAAATCAGGAGTTTTTTTGTTTAAAAGAATAGAAATGAAAGCCAGAGAATCTGCAATTTTAAAATTGGAAGGCTGGGGTCAATGAAGCAAAAAATCTCCCTCTTTTCTTTTTAGGGTGGAAATTAATAGAAGTTATTTGGGGCACAGGGGTGGGATGCAGCAGAAAGAAAAATTGCCTGATGAAGTGAAGTAACAGAGAAAGTATAAACCAAACTGGGGACATTTTCACCATCAGACATTTCTGCCTGGTATTTCTAACATGAAAAGGTAAAAAGTCTGGAATGGACCCTTAAGAAAATTTCTATTTCTTTATAATTTCTATCCTACCCATTGGCAGCATTGCTAGCAGGGAGTATTGTCCTCTGGGTTCACAACAAAGGAAAATGTTGAAATCCCGTAATTTGAAATCAGTTGGAAATTTGGGGAGGGGGCAAAAGCAGGAGAGCAAAAAGACTCACATGGTTGGAGACCTGGACAAACATTTCATGACCAAGAGCTTCCAGGACTTCTAGGTGGCTCTCAGGTGCTGTAAGCCCTTGAAGTTTCTCCTTCCTAAAAAACAGAGAAAGGCGCTTAATTCAGTGCAGAGCTCAGAACCAGTTTTGTCCTGAAATCACCTCCCAGGACAATCAACAGCATTTTGCTTCACGCATTCATTTATCTACCAATTCACTTGAGCGAATGATGGTCTAAATTTCCAGCCTTCCTCTTGCGTTGCCACCCATCGCCTGTAAATCAGGTTTTCTGCGGTTCAGGCTGCTTTGCTGCCCTCCCCATTGTGGACTCTTATGGAGGGGGCGGCTGGTGCCACCCAGCCCCACGCCAGCGCTTGGGGGCTCATCCCTGCGCCTTGGGTAGGTGCCCACGCTCCACCTGGAAGAGCAGCCCTCGCTAAGTCCGATGGTTTGGAACGATCCCGCACCAGGCTGGGAAATCTTAGTTAATTCAGTTAGAGAGCAGGTCCCACCCTTTGGAGCTGCCACACACCAGAGCTTATACGAAGTGAAGAGAGGAGTAAAATTCAGAAAAATATGAAAGAAGAAAAGATACTGAAAGGGAAAGAGCTGGTGAATGGCAAGAAGGGAGTTAATGAGAGCCAGAAACACAAGTTGGAGAAATGTTGATTTTATTTAGCATTAATTGCAGGAAAGAGCCTATAAAGTGTGGTAAAAAATTATTAAGTACCACTATGCAATGCCAGCTTTGTGCCAGCCATCCCTCCGAAACAGGTGTATTATTCCTAGTTCCCTAGGTATAAATAAATAATTGCTTTTCCACATCTTTTTTTTATGATGGCATTTCATTATTTTTTACTGCCATATTGTTATGGCTCCAATTCCTCCAGAGCAGATTTGGAGATCGGCCGGCGAGGGAAGGCGTGTGCACGTGTGCGCACGGATGCGTAGGTGGGTTGGCCCGTGGGAGCCGGGACTCAGGTCGCCGCATCCCGAGGGAGCAGGCAAAGCCCGAGCCCCCTGCCCACAGCCTGAAACCAGGTCTCACCCGTGGTCCGCGCTCTGGCAGCGACGCCCAGATGAATACAGAGAGGAGAAGCGTGACCACAATTACAAGATGACGTGTATCACCTCACAGAGAGAACAGCTGTAACAGACAGGTTGTGCAGATTAGCTTTCCCAAGAGAGGGATCGCCCCGGGACGGGGCGTTTGGGAGGATACCACCCCAGGATGCGCTGTTTTGGAGGACACCACCCTGGCGCGAGCACCAGTATCACATCAGCCCAATTATCTTCATGTCAGGGACACAGAGCTGGGGTTTTCCCGAGATATCCCATCCATCTATGGCTCCCATTTGCACGTACTGAGATCAGGAAAGGAAAACAAAACCCGTATTCCACTCCACTTTCAATTTTCTGCTCCTGATCTGCCCACATGCTCTTCCCAGCACTGTTACATGCAGACTCTGATATTGCCTGAGTTAAGAACAACGAGGGCACATCACATTTTTCCTGAGCAATGTTTGTATCAGCATTTTTGGGCTTGTTTTATCAAGCCTCTCACTTCTCAGAAGGAGACTCAGCAGGCAGATAAGCACTGGATGGGTTTTTCTAGCAACGTCTTTTGCTTCAGATGAGGCCACCAAAGACGTTCAGGGAAGCAACGATTCCTTGGTAATGCCTCAGTCCAAGCTCTGACCTGGAACCGTGGGCTCTGCAAATACGCATAAATCTTCAGCTCACGTCCAAATCACCGCAAGGTTCAGTGAAAATAGCAAAACTGCCAGTGAATCTAACCTAAGCTTTAGTCTAATTCTGGCGTGATTTATGACCTCAGGTGGAAACCATGAAACACGGTGGCTTCAGCCCCAAACCGGAGGATGGTCGGCTGCCCCAGCCCGGAGGTGGCTGCGTTCGGTGCTGAAGAATTGGGAGAGCAAGAAGCACAGATGGAATTAAACAGCACTAACACATCCCAACAAAGTCTTCAAACCCTGCTCATGGCGTGTTGAGTAAACGTAGCTGACACACAAATCAAACCAGTGTCCTGCTCGAGTCAAGAGACAGGAAATTAAACAAATCAAAAATAAGAAGGGCAAGCAAGCAAAAAAGTTATTTTTTCTGGTTGCAAAGTAGCAATTCGCTAGCCTCACCACTTGCAAACAGCGCTACCCTAAACGCACAATCCTGCAATATTGCTATGGTATTTCAGGACATTTGTAATGACATTTTAATACTTATTCCCTTATCAAAATATTATCATAGACAGTAGGAGACATAGGGGTTTTTTCTGCTAAAAAAAAAAGAAAAAGAGGAAAGAGAGAGGGCTTCAGTCTCAGGGGTCCAATTTTCTTGGGAAGAACGGGTGTCACAGCAGCAGGGAAAGACGGTTCTGCTGTTCTCTCCTGGCAAAGTTCCCCCCAGCCAGAAGCAGGAATTATTATCTCTACAGAGAACTAACGAGGTAATTTCCTCTCCTTCCTCTGTCCCTCATTATCTATCTACATATTATCCTTGGAAAAACTAACCCCAATAACAATTAGCATAAGATCCCAGGTGACGTGACCAAGAAGGCTTTTGACCGGTCTCCATATCAACACCACGTATCGCTCGTAACCTCCAAATAATCACTCTCCATCCACCAGCCCTTCAATTTTGAGGCTCTCAGGTGGGTGGGGAGGGGAAGGATGGGCGAGGGAGGGGATCTCTGCACCGTGACCACATTGAAAGGCAGCCACGTAGAGCGGCCCGGCTCCGAGCCTGCAGTTTACAGCCCGTGCCGACGTGGGCTCGCAGCTGTAACATCTGTATCCCGCCCCGGTGCCAAGTTCGCCTTTTTTCCAATACTCGCCATCTCCCCCATGTGCGCGTAAATCTCCAAAGGGAAACACTGCATCATGGGGTTTGACCAAAAAGGTAATCCCGGGCAGCACGTTATAGCAACACCTGCAACGCGCCGCGGCTGTTCCAGCCCAGACTACCCTTATTGTGGCACCGGGCTTCCACCACCCGCCGGGACCCCGCAGATGGCCGTGAGCTAATAAGCCGCAACGCAGACGGTTTACGACACCCCGCAGGCTGCTGGGTCGCGATGAGCAATGGGTCACCCGGCCAGCGGCTCCGGGTGACCAGGGAAGGCGGCGCTGTGTTGCGGCCAACAGCCCCCTGCAGCGCTCCGGCCAGGCTCAGCGCAACGGGGCAGGGGGGCACGTGGTGCAAAGGGCACGTGCCATGCCAAGCCAAAGGTGCCAAAAGCAAATTTTGGTGTGCCAGGGAATGGAACAAACCGGATTTCTCTGCCTTGTTCGAACGGCACCCAGAATCGTGAACTCTCTGTCACTGCTGCTCCCAGTTACCGTTTTCTTCCATTTCTTTATGCCGAAGGTGAGTGACCACTGTCGCGACAGCAAAGCTGAAAAAAACAAGTCCTCGTGGCTCTTCCCAGTTCTCCCCCATCTCTGCTGGGTGCTGTGCAAAGGCAGCTGGAGGTGAGCAGCCCTTTCTGATGGCAGCGCTGCGAAAGTGCCGTTTCCCCATTTCTGGGAGCATCTGGTCTGCACCCCTCTGGTCTGCACCCCTCTGGTCTGCACCCCTCTGCAGCCTCCAAAGCACTTACCAGGTTCCTAATAGTGGTGACACAGCCACCCCTGCCTTCAGAGGGGTTAGCCTAGCTGGAGATGCTCCGGAAAACATCTCTGATGCTGAATGGGTTTGATTCACTGCAGAAGAAATTAATCATTTTACCTTTATACCACCTTCAACTTCTTCGGGCAGACGAAACCTAAGGCAGTCTCCTGATTTTTCATAGCTATTTCTCATCCCTGTGACAGCAAGTGTGACATGGATACAGATGTCACAGAAAAGCTGCCTGACCCAAGCCCACTCCGTTAAAGCCGTACAAGCCTGTCCTAGTCTCATCAAGCTTTTTCTTGAGCGGGACGTTGGCAAAAACATAATCTGGAGCCTAAGTGCGAAACCAGAGAGATTCCCAGCTCTTCTCATATGAACAAGAAAGCTTGCACTGAAGGGGTTTCTGTAGGACCTACCTTGTAAGTGAAATGAGATTAGCAACACAGTTTTTGCCCCCCCCCCCTTTTTTTTTTTCTTCCAAGTGAAAGAAAGAGTGTGACAAGGAACCAGCAGCGTGTGTGCCATGGAATATTCCTGCAGTACTTGGGGCTGTGGTTTATTTTACTACTGGTGACTAGTTCAAGCCACATTTAGTCAATAAATATGAGATATGAGGTCACTCCGCCATTTAGCTGTTACCCTGTCTACATATTTCACAGCTGGGTAGTAACCTTTTAACTAGCGTCTACCTCGGTGGGGAGTCTCCATAAAAAAAGAGCCAGGATCCATTGGTCGTGGTGGGGGATCAAGGCGTAGGAGAACCACGGGGATTTCTGAGGAGGGAGAGTGGGAGAAAGGGAAAGCTTGGGGCTTCAATTTTCACTTTCTGTCCCCGGTCTCCAGTGACACAGCACCCAGCCGAGGTGCAGGAGCCTCCGAGCTGGCCCTGCATCTCCATACAGATAACGGGGGATGAAGCGGCTCATCCCACGTGCTCAGCGTTACGGTGAGTTTCCCCACCTTCCATATGGAAATGGGCCAAAAGACAAATTTGCTCCAGTTTCCAGCTTTACAGAACAAACCTGAGTCAAACATTTCCAAGGGGTCAGTTTCTCCTTTTATCCACATCTTATAGGATTTAACAGAAATTCAGCTTTAAAGGTTAATTCTCTCTTATCCAGCTCCGTAGCTTCTCCTTGCTGCCTTTGCTTTGCTTTGGGATGAGGATGCTTCCCTGTTTTCTGAGCTGGTAACTCAGGGCTAAGCTGGGTTAAGGTGGAACATCCCCAAGTCCATCATTAAACCTTTACACCGGCACAATATCCCAACAAGAGCAAACTTCCTGCCATGGTCCCAAGCACAACCGGGAAGAGAATCATAGAATCGTAGAATCACTTGGGTTGGAAGAGACCTTCAAGATCATCGAGTCCAACCATAACCTACACTGCCAAAAACACCACTAACCCATGTCCCTCAACACCACGTCCACCCGTCCTTTAAATACCTCCAGGGACGGCGATTCCACCACCTCCCTGGGCAGCCTGTTCCAACGTTTGAGAACCCTTTCCGTAAAGACGTTTTTCCTAATATCCAACCTAAACCTCCCCTGGCACAACTTGAGGCCATTTCCTCTTGTCCTGTCCCTTGTTCCTTGGGAGAAGAGATTGACCCCCCCTGGCTATAACCTCCTTTCAGGGAGTTGTAGGGAGTGAGAAGGTCTCCCCTCAACCTTCTCTTCTCCAGGCTGAACAATCCCAACTCTCTCAGCTGCACCCCTCGCCCTGCCCCTGCCCTGATCTGAAACCTGCAGGGTTTCAGGTAGGGGGATCTTTGTGCCCGTCCTGCTCCGACGCGGGCACGGCGCCGCCGAGGGCTCAGCCCCAGAGCCGGGGGCAGCAATCCACAAGACAGCGGCGAGCGTGAGGAGGGACCCGGGCCAAGTCACCTGGCCTGGCTCCCGCGAGGTATTTGGGTATCTAACCGAACCGAAACGCGCGAGTGGATGTGGCGAGAAGCGGGCAGGGCGGAGAAAGCAAACCCGCGAGTCAAGGAGGCCACGTTAGGGAAGGCAGCTGCGGACCAGACCACGGAGCTGTGTTGCTTAACGCCAGCTCTGCCCATCCTGCTGGTGTCCGTGCGCTGGAGACGAAGGGAGACCCAGGACCTCAGCTGGCCTCATCCTTCCCTGCAAACTCCTGTACCTGCAACGCAGCCGCCACCAGCAAACCCCGGGCAGGGGGCAGATGGTGCGCCCGCCCCGCGGAGCAAGGTGCTGGAGAGCCCCGTCCAAGCATTGCACACAGTCTCCAAGAGGTGAGCCAGGAAAGCGGGACTTTGGCGCTGCTGGCAGAGCCCCGGCCACGGCTGGGGCGAGCGCCCGGCTCCTGCCCTCTGGCACGCCGGGAATCCCTGCCTGGCTCTCCCTCCCCGACGTCACGGCCAAGGCTCAGCACCAGCAGACACGGCTCCGGCGCCGGGAGACGAGGCCGGCTCCTCCCAGCTCAGCTGGAGCCTCCAAAATCAGAACCTCTTCTGTCAGCTGCCTTTTATAGGGCTATAAAACCGCGAGTTCATGTATGAGTCTGTCAGATGTTGGCTGGCATCAGCCTCTGCCACCTCCATCACCACCTCCCTGGGTCCTGCGCACGCATGGTCCCTGCTCCCTCCACCATCTCCATCTCCAAAACCACCACCTGAGGGCCAGTACCCCTCCGATGGCCAAGGGAACACGGGAAGGTGGACTTGCAGCAACGCCAGCTCAGATGGACGTGCCCAAGCAAAACACGGTACGAGCAAGGCAACAAAATGCCCTTTATTTGGAGCCTCCCCATCCTAATAATGGTCAGTGCCATGAACAACCCCTGCACCATCAGCACGGGGTGGCGGCTGGGCACCCCCCCACCCCTCCCCACCAGCCACCGCCGCAGCCCCCAGCGC
>VZTS01009061.1:14796-36661 GCA_013400795.1 Pluvianellus socialis | reverse complement strand
CCCCCCCCCCCCCCCCCAAAAAAAAGGCCTGTTTCCTTGCTGAGCCATTCACCAGCATCCTCAGAGCCGCCAGCCCGCGGTGCCGTGACCGAGGGGCCGTGAAGGCGCCGGGGCTGCGGCCGGGGGGCACGGGCTCCGTGCGGCCGCAGCGGGGGGGAGCCCGGCCGTGGCACGCCGCACAACCGCCTCTTATTTATGACACAGGTTATAATGATCGGCCGCAGCCACGGAGGAACTCCCAGCAATTTCCACCCTCAGTAGACACAAGTTTTCAGCACTGGCTATTTTTGCTGCCCACAAGTATTTTCATTCAGCTGGTTGAAAATCAGGGCAGTAAATGTAGCGGGCTGGATGCTGAGTGGGCGCAAGCAGCTCTCGCTCCGTCGAAATCCAAGGGCGATGCTGCCATTCTCACCCACACGGCGTGAGATTATTGCTTGGCCCCTTTCCAGAGGGGCTTCCAAGCTGGTTTTTCCTTTCTGCTGAGCAATCTGGAATTTGACTTTCCTCCGCTGTGCATTTTCCTCGGCGGCAGACATGGGGACAGAGGCTTCAGCACAACATTTTTAATGCTGCCGCTCAAGAAGGGCTGGAAGCAAGTTTTGAGTTTTGGAGTGCATCGGCCGTAGGATTGAGAAATGAAACCCCAGCGGTCACCAGCGCTCTCTCCTATAACGAGGCAAAAAATTAAATGACATCTCACGGAGATGGCACAAATAGCAAACAGCGTGGAAAGAACAAACGCTTAGGAGAAAAAATAAAGCAAACCGCAAGGGCTGCGATCAAAGGGGTTGCAGAAAATGGATGCAGTCGAAGTGTGTGATTCAGAGTCTCTTGTCTGAGTGTCAGAGGTTCAATACTATTGCCTCCAATTTAAATCATTTTTAAAAGAAGTGCAAAAGAAAGGTGATGAAAGGGCCCTAACGTTGTTCCCTGGTCGGAAAAAACACAGCCCACTTGTGCACTGTGGTAAAGTTTTGCATTTTGGCTAGACATCGCGTGCAGGGCTGTGCTGGAGCCTTTGCTTATTTTTAAAAGTTGAAGTCACTGGTGATCCATGGAAGGAGAAAATGCTTTTTCCTTTGAGGAAGATGCCGTAGAAGCAGCGTCTTCCGGAGGAAGGAAGGAGGAAGGAAGCACAGCCGCTCCTGGGAGCCTGGGGGGGCCATCACACACGTGCTTCCCGGTCCAACAACACATGGGTGAAGAGCAGACCTTGGGCTGCCACCTCCTTCTGCTCACTGGCTCAGGCCTGCCATAGACCATAGGATGGGACGGGACCTTCAAAGATCATCTAGTCCAACCCATCTTGGGCAGGGCCACCTTCACTAGACCTTGAACCTCCAGGGATGGGGCAGCCACAGCTTCTCTGGGCAACCCCAGCCAGGGGCTCACCACCCTCGCAGTAAAACATTTCTCTCTTACATCACATCTAAATCAGATCATAACCGTGCTCCTCTCTCCACCCCTGCTTTGGAGCAGCACTCAAGGACATCAGAACTGCTCATGAGTGGATCATGGGAGGCAGAGGGTTCTTCCTCCAGCACGGAGAGCTGCAGCTCAGCCGTGCCTCTGCAGGGACTGGAGCACACAAGTGGTGGGATGGGGATGCCCGGCCACACGCCGTAGCTCTCACAGCACCCTGAGTTTGGGTAAAACCAGTCAATGGCAAAGCTACCCCCGTCCCTGGGCATGCAGGATCCCAGCAACCCTGATCCTCACCTCCAGAGGCACAGGCAGTAGGTTTGGACATACCCAGCCTGGCTCCCAGCCTCACCCGGGATTCCTGGTAGGGAAGGCTGAACCCTGCGCCTTTTCCAAGGTAAATACGCTGGGCTTTAGGCAGTTTACTCTATGGAGGCCCTTTGCTGCGGCCCGTCTGCTCTGACCAGATGCTGGAAGTGCTGCGGCACCACGCACCAGCCACGCGAGCATCAGCCTCGGGAGCGTGGTCCTCCCCAGGGACCAGGACCGTGCCAGCGCCCTCCCTGCAGGGAGACGCTGCAGAGCCGGCCCGCCGCAGGATCCGTCCCGTGGCGGTGCAATCCCCGGGGCAAAGCCAGGTTCACCTCGTAGGACCTGGGGTCCCACATCCAGCCCCTGCAGCCCACTGCGGAGCCCCTTCTCCTGACAGCACCATGCCGCAGCCGTGCAGGAGCCGTGCAGGGAGAGAGGATGGAAAAGCTGGGAACAGGCATCCATGGCCAACACCAGAGGGAACAGCCACTTCACCGATGGGAACTGCTTTGCACTCACATTAAAAAGAAAAAAAAACGGGGGGAGGAAACTCCTGCCCCCTACATTATTCATGCACCCAGAGATCTCATCATGCACCCAGAGATCTCATCACACACCAAGCTGGGCTTGATAACCTCACCTGAGGGCGAATCACTCCTCTCCCTGCGTTGACTCTTGGGTTTTAAGCCCAGCATGAGCTGTTATTATCATCCATCTCCTTTGTAACCCAGGCCAAAGACTTTCACTACTGTATCAAAACAACAACTTCTGGCTAAGCATGCCGAAAAGCTTCTATGTGGATGTTCCCTCTGTATTTTGAAGGACAGAAATGCACAATAAACACCCTTCCATTACAACAGCCTTGTGGATTTGGGGTGTCCGCGTGTGTGTATACACTTGTACTGAAAGATAAGTTTAACAATTGCGTGATTTCTTCTTCTTCTTTTTTTTTTTTTTTAAACTCCCTGCTTATGCAGTGAGTTACTAATATCCTGATTGGAACCAGATTTGCATGAATTAGAAGTCGAAATTGGAGCAGCAACTGCTGTGCAGAGGATGTAAAGGGAATAAAATGAATGGGGTATTAACCTTCAACCACTGAATATTAATCAGTGTTTCACAAAAAAGAAAATACAGAGGCTGCCACACTAAATATTTTTAGCATTTATTGACGGGCTTGATTTCCTCTCTCTTTTAGACTTTTTGCTTCCAATCACGGACCGTAAAAAAATCACACAGAAGATGGGGAGGGCTAAAGAGGGGGAGGGGGGCGAAGAAAAAAAAACAAAGATCATCCATTTTTCTTAAATGCTGGATGATATTTGTGAGTTACGCAACACAGAAACCCATCTCGCAAACAGAGCACCTTACCCCACAACTGATCGCTTCAAAGGCTCGTTTCGCCCAGTCCCAAACCAAACAGAAATCTACCCTGAAGTACAGCGAAGCCTTCGGAAATGAATGCCCGATAAAGAAATAAACTTCTTAAAAGCTAAACTTCCCGTTAGCTGAAAGGTAAAATGCAGTTGAAAATCAGCCTAATAAAAGAATCAGCTCATTAAATGAAGACTTTTTTTTCTTCTTTTTTTTTTTTTTTTGCGCCCAGTGTGCTCCAGTGCAGTTCATAAAATAGCCCCATGGAAAGCAAAATCTAAAAGCTTACTGAAATGCCCCTTGAAACGGTGACATCTCCATCGCGCTGGAAACGCCTCGGCCTGAGAGCGACGGTGGCGTCCCCCCGCGCCGCGCTCAGCCCGGCTCTTCGACCGCTCGAAGGACAACGGCCAAACTGGGATTTCTACTGGTGTGAGCAGCGACGTTTCTCCTCGGGGTGTTACGGGGGGCCGGGGTGGGCTGTGGGAGGGGTGGGCAGGGGTTGCAAGGGGCGCTTGCGGGTGGCTGCTGGGACGGAGACCGGGAGCGGGGGCTACTGGGGGGCCAGGGCTCGCCAGGCGGGACGCACAGCCCCGCTCACCGTCCCCCCCGTCCCGCTGCGAAACAGCTGCCAGGGAAAGCACATCACATTGTATTGACCACACCATGTCATCCCAGCCTCATCCCATCACAAACAACATGGAAAATAATGAAAAAAAAACCAACCCGGACGAGTGGAAAACTACAGAGCCTCTTCTTTTGCCATTTCTCCCCTGAAAAATTTGGCACAGGGGGATTCTGAAGCCAGATGTCCCTTGAAATCTCTTTTCAGCAGAGACAATTCCCTCCCTCCCAAACACTGCTGCCCTTCTCCTCACTGCACCTTCGCAAAACAGAATTCATTTGTTTTCATTAACTTCTTATCAAGTTACCTGGATTTGTTTCAATACTCAGAATGTATTAGAGAGAGGGAGAGAGAAAACAGTGGTAGGTTTTCAGGAAATAGCAAGTTCTTTTTCACTGAGATAGAAATCATTTGGCAAGCCACAGTGAAATACTTCTAGGTTCCAGAAGAAAGCAAGGGGGGGAAAGCAAGCAAGGAAAGGGAAGATGCTAATGAACTGCAGAGGAGAGAAAAAATAAAGTTTAAAAGAAAATGAGGAAAAAAAAAAAAAAGAAACTCAATTTTGGTCATACATCCACATCCAGCAGATCCGTAGAGGGAAATTACAGCGTGTCTCTAAGTCGCTGGGGAAGGACCTACCCTCCTTTCTTGGGGAATGGTTAAGGATAGGTGGCGTTAAAGTCCCAGAAATAACCAGCATTTAGACCCTTTTTGCCAATAAAACCCTAGGTACCAGGTCAGCAAAAATTTTAGGGGAGTGATTCCCTTCTGGCTTAGTAAGACGAGCGCCCAGCAGGTATCTGTGTCAGTGCAAATAGCCATAAAAACACCTAACTTCAGCACACACCTAAGTGCTCGCTTCTTAAATGGCAATAATTGCTGAAGTTGTGCTAGACTCCTTCATTCGGTGCTCTAAAATCTCACAAAATACCAAAAGCCACTGGGTTTGCTTCAATTCCTGCCCAACCTAGGTGATTCTATGACCCTGCAGCTCAGCGTTAGACCAACGCAGTGAAGAATCGGGTCCGACTTCGGTGGGGACGAGCTGCCGCCAGTCCCGCGGGGCAGCCGGAGCCGGGAAAATGCTGAAGTGCTCTTCCCAGGAAAGCCCAGCATCTCTGCAGCCGCCTCCCAGCGTGCCCAGGAAAGTGCCAAGGAGCACCCTTGCCCATGCACACCTTGGCCGATGTGTATTTTCCAGCTCTAAGCACCTCGAAGTCACAAAGATGATTTATTCCGTATTCTCAGGCCTTTAGTGCTCACTTGGCTTCTTTCCTGGGGAGGAAAGGGGCATTTTGTTGCTTTATTTTTTTCTTCCTTTGCATTTTCTCTCAGAACCAAGGCTGCGTTCTAATTAGCTTGCATTGACAGCCCGCATAATGGAAACGCGATCTCTCCTCTAACCTTTATCATCTGGTTCTTATCTGCAGAGCTGCGCAGTCCCCTTCACTCTTAGTGCACAGGGAGGCACCTAAAAGCCCCCCCTGCTCCGTGGGGAGCGCAGTGACGTGGGAAGGAGGGAGAGGCGGCAGCTCTGACCCACACGTGTGCCGTGGGGGCGAGCGGGGACAGGGCTCTCTCCTCCCACCCCCATTTTGGCCGGCACACCATCCCCGGACGCATCCAGGAAGATGAGCACCTCCCGCTTATCCCCTCTCAGCATCGCTCCGTAGGGAGCGTCAGCGGTGGGACAGTGCCGTGATGTTCCCGGAGAGTGGAGCACGGAAGAGACGGCGGCTCTTGACACCGTCCGTGAGAAACACGGTGAATTAATCCCGGTTCTGCCCAGCCCTTCGCACCAGAGGCTCCGGCAGCGCAGGGGAGAGGCAGGAATACGCAGCGGGAGGGATGGAGCCGGCAAAGGGACCCGGACAACTCGCCCTGCAGCTGCTGAGGCCGGTGCGGCCGAAGCCGGCAGTAGCTCTCCCCGAGCACTTTGGCAAGTGCTGAGCGTTTCTGCAGAGCGAAAAGTTTAATCGCTTGTTTAGATCTTAAATAAGCCACACGCCGGAGAAAAACATCTCTCTGCAGCAAGTGTCTTCGGGTAGACGTCTGTATATATAGCCCCTTTGAGCCGCACGTTAATTGTAGGTTGCTGTAAAAAAAAAAAGGTTTTTTCCCCTTGCACATTTTAAATCTGTCAGTTTTGATTTCCATCACGTGCTGCTAATGCGAAACGTCCCCGGGACTCTCTCGGCATGGAGCAGGGCTCATCCCGAGCCGTTCCTCCGGGTGCTGGGAGGGGAGGAACCTCCTTTGAAGTCCTCCCGGTGATTCATGTCCGAGACCTTCCTGTCCCCTCCCCAGGAGAGGTTCCCCGGGCTGACCTGACCTCCTCTCCTCTCTGCCTCCCTGGCAGCGGCAGGGAAGATCAAGTGACCTTCCCAAATCCCAGGGCAGGGAGCAAAGCCTTCCTGCGCCGCTGAGCCTTCGGCAGCAAGGGGACCCAAGTCTTCCAGTTTTACACCAGAACTGGACTGGATTGAAACGCACGGGAAGACAACCTGTTTCAGCCTTACAAATAATCTGCGGTTTTTTTCACCGGGGAGGGATCTATTAGGATCTTTTTCAGACCCAAGTTCAGGGAGTTTCATCAGTGATTACAGCGGTGAGACAAACAAAAGCTTTACTTGCTGGCATCCGAGAATCTCCACGCTGCGTCTTGCCTTGACAATCAAAAAGTGCCAGCTGGATTTTTGGGGTTTTTTTACTGTTTCTCTTTCTATTTTTCTTTTTTTTTTTTTTTTTTTTTTTTTTTTTTAAACAGTCTGTATTGCTTTTTAACCATTAGCCTGTGCACGTGGTTCAGCCTTTTACAAAAACAAAACAAAACAAAAAATCCCTAGGTGTGAGAAGATTAAAGATTTTGAGATCTGGACATTTTCAAATCAGAAACACATGTTTAAAATAAATCGGGCTGGCAGACAGCCACCACTTTTAAAAGCCAAAGAGCCATTGCATTAAAAGGATGCCCTGAAAGCCTGAAGAGAACAAGAACATCAGCAGTTCCCTCCACCCCCTTGGCAGAACCAGGGCTTTACTGTCCACCTCCATGGTCTGTGCTGTCTCCTCCCCACATGAATGTCACCACTGTTTTTCAACCAGCCCTCACAATTTCTGCGTGCGCACACTCGGTCCGTCCATCCCCGAAACTTCAACATGCTCAGTCTTCTCTGAGAAGACCTCAAAGCCCAACCTCTTTCCTGCATGGCCCAAATCAGCTTCCACCAAGATCTTCAAGGGAAATAGCAAGGACAGAAGCTACAAAAGCCCCGGTCTCACCTCAATTCATCGGACAAACAAGACAACCACCCTGCAAAGGACAACGGAATGGCCAGAGCCCTCTCTGCTCCCTTCAACGAGGAACACGTGCCTGCGGGGACATCAGGGAGAAGCAGCCAAAGCTGAAGAGCATTGCTGGATCCAAGTCTCCTGGCTCAGCCAGGGAGCTGCAAACTGTCAGGAGGAGATGGCTACAACTGCCTCTTCCATCCCTTCCCAGCTGCTCTCTGCCTGCAGTATCCGAGGGGAGCATCAGGGCTCGGACTAGCTCGTCTCCCAGCCAAGACCCAGACCACAAAAACATACATACTAACCCAACGAGATCTCAAGTCCAGTCCTTGATTTAGGTCAAATACACACCACCACACCAGCAGCCGCTGCTGTACAGCACTGGAGATCCTGAGCTATCTTGAATTTTGCCGGTGTGAGCGCTGAGCAGAAGCTAGCACGGCTGACATACCTGCCCAAGAGGGTCCATCACAGCTGGGATGGAGCTGCAAACCACAGGAGCATCCAAAATAACCAAGTTTCTTCCTACAGGACAAGGCAGATGCATTTCCAAACAACAGGAGAACTCCCAGAAAGAGTCCCAGGCACTTTGCTCACCACCGCGTGATTTTCTTCCTCCTGACATTTTCTTAGTTATTAGCAGAAGAACCACCTAGAGCAGGACTCTGGGTTTTGGAGACCTAATTGGTGACGAGAAAAAAAAGAATGAACATAATTACCTGGCCATGATGTTCAGAACCTGCTTTACATGGAATAATATTCTTCATCCTACAGTTGTTTGTAGGGTCTTTAACTCTTCCCCATTATATTTTTTGTTTTGGGGGGGGGGGGCTGAAATCTATTTCATTAGGGGAAAAAGATTTGAGTGTATTAGGCAAAGTGCCAGTAGCCATGGTAACCACGGATTTTTCCATCTTCATTACAAGTTCAAGTAAAACCTTCATATAAAATCTAAATGAAAGGGTACATTATAAGTCCATTTTGAAATGTTTGCCTGGAAGTAAAACTTTGGACTGCATCCTTTTTTCTCCGCTGAACATTCTGGTTCTATGCGGAACACATTTTTCAAGTCAGATTTTTGTTTTCTTTCAAATTTTATTCCGTTTGCTCATACAGGGTGGGTCGTCTAGTGGTTAGAGCAAGGCATCGAGGCAACTGGTTTCCAGTCTCAGTCTGTTCCTGATCGGTCAGGGAGTGTTCCCAGTTTTATCCAGGTGACTTGGGCAAATCCTGTCAGCTCTAAAACTCTTTATTTTTTTTCCTTCCTTACCAGTATAATAATGATGATAACTGCTGTCCTAAGATTGCACCAGGACTCACTGTTAGCGTTGAGAAAGAAGCGACTCCGCTGAAGAGCAGCTCACCTCTTCCACCGCCTTTTCTCCCTGGGTCTGGAAGCCAGACGAGAAGGTTAAGGAGAGGGAGCAGTTAGAGGATGGCACGAATTGTCTGTCTTCTTTTCAAACACTTGATCAGGAAATATGAAATTAGACTGCCTGGTGTAGATACTGACACAATGTTGTTCCAGGAGAACATACTCAACATACTTAGACCATCCTTTGGTGCCAGCTGAGCGGATTAATTCTTGCACGGTGTCATCTTAAAGTGCTCTGGTTTCATCCAGTCTTGGGAGGAGGCAAATTCTGCAGCTGCCTTTCATTTCTGGGCACCATCTCACCTGGGGCCAGAAAGTCACGATGATTACGAGGACTTCCTTCTCCAGCAGTCCCTCCAGTGCACCGAGCTGAGCAGCTTCTCTAAGGCTGAAGCAGAGGAGAAATCTCCTCTCCAGCCTCTGCCCAGGTGATGCAACGCAGCCCACCCCTGGGGACCCTCCGGAGCACCCAGTACCTCGGTTCTCCCTGGGAAACATCTGGAGACTGTGTCCGTGGCCTGTTCTCAAGGCTGCAGAAACATACGGGCTGGTGCAGTGTCGGGAAGGAGAATTTATAGAAAAGCTCTGAACTAATCCCCTCATATTTCAGCCCGTAGATGGGTATCTTTAATGGCCAGAGCTGGTTGGGGCTCAACCCCGGTGCCATGGCTGCAGTGCATTTTGTCTGCGCATGGGCTGAGGGTGAGTCCAACTGGCATTTCCAGTCCCTAACGGGGACCTACAGGAAAGCTGGGGAGGGGACTCTGGATCAGGGAGTGGAGCCATAGGATGAGGGGTGATGGATTTAAACTGGAAGAGGGGAGATTTAGGTGAAATACTAGGAAGAAATTCCTGCCTGTGAGGGTGGTGAGACGCTGTCTGGGGTTGCCCAGAGCAGCTGTGGCTGCCCCATCCCTGGAGGTTCAAGGCCAGGTTGGACGGGGCTTGGAGCAACCTGGTGTGGTGGGAGGTGTCCCTGCCCTGGGCAGGGGGTGGGACTGGATGATCTGTAATGTCCCTTCCAACTCTAACCATTCCTTGATCCAGTGCTTTGTCCTGGCTCCAGGCTCGCTGCAAACCTGCCTGCAAATGCTGGGGGCACGAATTCCACCCGCTCCTGCTAAAAACAGCACCTCCCTTCCCAAACGGGGTTTTATCGGAGCAGCCCCCTGGTCCAGGTGTTACCCAGGCTGCAGCATCTGCTCACGGTGGGGCAGCTTTTACCCTGAAGAACCGCCACGCGTGGCTCAGCGGGGCTGGGGCACACGGGCAGGGAGACCAGCAGCCGAGGGGAGGTGGCACCCCACGCTGCCTACAGCGGACGGGGCAAAAACAACCAGCGCAGCCGTCCCTTGGGCACTCAGGGACAGGGCACAACCCAGCCTTGGCGCTTTTCATCCCTTCTACTGATGCTGGAAAACGTTTTCCACATCTGCCGTTGGACTGAAAGGAGATGCTGCTCCTGTTGAATCTGATTTCCCTTCTGCCGCATTACGGTTAAAACTACAACCTGCTGCCTCCCGGCCGTGCACGTTTCGGGAAGGGGAGGGGGGGGGGGGTTACAAACAGCGCGGGGTTTTTTTTCTTTTTTCGATACATCCTTCCTTCCGCTCTTCGCAATCAATTAGTGGGCAAAGACTTCCGAAAAGCTCTTTCCTCCCTAACCTTTCGCAGCCTGTTGCGATAATGACTCTGGAGAGCTCGACCTGGGCCTTTGCGTGGGGTTCGTTACCTTCCCGGGGCAGCGGAAGGTGACCTTCATCACTCCCTCCTCTTCCTTTCCTACCCCTGCAGCTCGGATGGTCTCAGGGAGGAGGAGGAGGGGTTGAAGCTGCCTCACTCCCAGCAGATAGAGTTTCTCTCCAGTGTCATTTTTGCAATCGAAAGTCAGAGGGTGGTTCTAGAGATAAAATAGACCCTGGGAGGTGGAAGGGGGTTGCCCTTAAAAATAATGATTATAATTTCGCATACCTTGAATCAAGACATCAAGAGGTGGAGGGGAAAAGGGGCTTTCTGGTTTTAATTTGTAATTTCTTTCTCCCTCTCTCCCGAGGCATGCTGCTTTCCAGAAACCAAGCTCCAAGCTGCTGCAGCTTCCCCCCCAAAACACAGTTACAGCTGAAGCGCTTTACTTTGCCAGCAGTAGCGGGGCTTTTCGGTCCCTCCGTGATGCAAACACAGGGGCAGGACGTACCAGCAGAAGTTTTCCCTGGCACCTGCGGCTGCTTTCCCAGCCCGCCTGCCGGGGGGGACGGCATATCGTGGGCTTTTCAAGCAACACCTTGTACAGAAGCATCCCCGCTCCGCAGGCAGCTTTGTGCCGGCTCCCACGCAGCAGGGAAGGACCGTGGATGTGTCCTGGGACAAGCACATCCCACTCAGCACTCACAGGGTCCTCCCCACAGCCCCGACAATACTCCTCCAATCTGGCCAGTGCCTCTCCCAGTGCACCACCATCACAACCTCCCTTGTCCTCCGCCGCTCCCCGGAGCTGCGGTCCCGCCGTGCCAGAGGTGACACTACAGTGGTTTGCTGACTCGCATCACTGTCCCCAAAGAGGAAGCTTTCTGGCTCATTTTTCCTCCTGCCACCAAGCAAGATAAATGAGGGAGCCGCCTCCACCACAGCACTGCTGCCCACAGAGCAGCTGCACGCGGGGAGACGCAGCAAACGCAGAAAACCAGCTGCTGAAATAGCTGCTAAACCCCACGGCTGGGACCGTGCAACCCACGAAATGCAGCACCTTAAACACATCATCCCGCTACAGTGATGAAGTTCCTTCCTCACATACAAAGTGATCCCCTCGGGGTGGGGGGGGGGGGAAGAAAAGAGCATTTTTTAAAGTTACCACCAAACGCCGGTGAGGTGGGAGATGTTTTTCTCCCCGACCATCACCTGTACCGGGAAGGTGGGAGCAGCCACCTCAGCTTCAGCTCCTCCGTGGCTCAGCATCACCCCGTTTTGCCCCCGCAGCACCCCGTTTGCTGCCCACTGCAAAGGCGCTGCTGGTAATTACCACCAGCTCTCGCCCGCTGCCGGCCCGTAATGGAAACCATCCCGTCCAAACCCAGCTGAGAGCGACTGGAACCACTTTGAGGCGAGAAGCCTATTACCGAGTTATAAACCTCTCCCATCCTCCACGGGAGCCTTTCATAGGGCCAGCTAGGAAAATAATAATTCCGACCCATGTGGTGAGAGGGAGAGAATACGGTGTCTCCAGGTAACAAATATTTGCTTCTTTTGCTATTGTTCCAGCCATAAAATGGATTTATTAAAAAAAAAAAAATCCAAATTTGATTTCATTTGAATTAAACATGAATGTGCCCCGTTGCTTCCCGCTGGGTGTTGCTTAATATTTTGTAAGCTACAAAGTCGGAGCTGAGTGTGTATGATAGAGAGGGCTAAAATAGCCCGATTTCGTTGGCATCAATGCATTAGCACTGATTTACATTAATTAAAGACTGGGCATATGGTGCGTATGTGCAGGCAGCGAGTCAGCACCAACAGGTCTTGGCACGGGCAGATTTTCTCCCCCAGCACCCACTGAATCGCAGAGGTGGCGGTGTCCCTCGGTGCGTGGATCGCATCCCCACCGCCCTTTCGCGGCGGCTCCGTGCCGCGAGGCCAACAGGAAGAGCCAAACTTCTGAGCCACTGCCATGAAACACAGCCTATTTTTCCGCACCATCTCTAGTTTCAAAAAAATTCCCCAATTTTGGTTCTTATAACTTTTCCCCCCGCTTGGCCCCATGGGGCTGGGGGAAGCTCTCACCTGCTCTCTGTAAGCAGGAGCCGAGCCCGCGACGCGGCAGAGAAGTCACACTCCCAGTGGAGGCAGGCTGATCCCACGGGACTGCGCCGCCTGCCCTCCCTGGATTCCCAGAAAACAGCCAAAATTTGCAAAATTCCACATTTTGCTTCCCCATTTGCTCTGCTTGAAGTGGCTCCATCCCACTCCAGCAACACCCTTTGGAGGGATGGGATTCCCTTTCACGTAGTCAAGCCGATTAAAAAAGTCAAAATTTTTAATCCCAGCTGGTCATTAATAAGCCCATGATGGACCCACGCAGGGTCATGCATCTGCCTGAGCCTGAGACAACAGCTACTGCTCGGGAGAACTTGGCAACCTTAGGACAAAAAGTCCATCACTGGCCATTTAGGATCATTGCTTTTCTGCTGCTTCTCCCATGAAATCTCGTGTCCGGCCACTAGAAGCAGAAGAGAAAGTCAAAAGACAAGCAGAGGACACGGTTCCCACTGCTTTGCCCCCTCCCTCGCCCAAAATCTAATAAAGATGATTAAATTACATGTCCTTTCCTCCCATTGAAATCACCGCACACTGCTCGAATATTAGAGCTCAGGAAATAAGGCACGACAACTTCCCTCGTGAAACTTAAGAAGGCAGAGCAGGGGTCTGCAGAGACAGGCCTGCAAGACTGGGCTGCTCTAATTAAGAAATCACCCTGCTGAGCAGAACCTAATCTAAATAAAATAGAAAAAGGAACTTAAGTTCAAAACGCTGCCTCGCGCTCGCCCCCCCCCCTTCCCGCCAGCCCACCTCCCCCCATACGGAACCCATCCAAGTCACAGGGAGTTTTTCTCTTCTGGTCTTTTTTGGAGGGTGAGGTAGGCTCACACAGAGCCCTGTGTGTGCTTGGGGTGGCCACCTTCCAAAGGGAAAATACGCCAGCCATGGATGGCAAAAGGCTGCTATTTTTTTTTTTTATTGGTAACTTGTTTTTTTTTTTTAAATGATACTTGGCCTGCTGTTTGCTAAGGCGGGGGGGAAAAAAAAAAAACCCTCTGATGATTACATTGTTGGAATGGCTGGTCAAAACTGTTGGGGATAGAAAACTGGAGGTTAGGTTACACTTCCCTCTCCCCTGAAAAAGTTTCTGCCTTTCATGGAAAAATGTTGAAAAAATGACTACTAAAACTAAAAAACCCCATGATTTTATTACAGAATTTGAAAACCAAATATTTAAGCCAAAAATCTCAGCTGATTTGATCACTCACCATCTCTCCTCAGAGAATTTCCTTACGTTCCCGTTCACCCTGACAGATGGGATTCCCCAGGTGGAATAAATCGCCTGTGAACCATCATCCCCAGCACAGGGATCACCATCCCACCAGCCCCTCAGCCTGGACCACAGACTCAACCATCACCTACTGCTTGTCCAGGTCTCCTCCAGCCCCATTCTCCTCTTCTCCCCATTATTCCCCACACGTCCGTGGTTTCTCTCCTCTCTCCAGTTGGGAGTAGGTGTCCCACCATGCGCTACGGCCGCTCAGTCCATCAGCTCCTCACATTCATGAATTTCAGGAGCACAAAGTTACCACGTGAATCGCTATTTTAGAGCTCAGGCACAGAGAGATTTATAGCGATAAACAGAGGAGCACAGACATTCCCATGTATGTTTTAAAAAAGCACTTACCTGCTTAAAAGTGAAAGTGCTGCTGCTTGAAGGTTTCCTGGCCAGACCTGAAAAGTAAATCAAACAAACACTATTTGCATTTATTCATAACTCCCAGCAGATTGTTGTTCTAGGAGCTTTTGGCTTCAGTGGAGTTAACCAGATTCGTGCCAGCAGAGGACCACGCTGGCTGAAGGTGCCTCCTGAAGACACCAGGGAGGGGACAAGAGCAGAACACCAAAACCGAACACCCCCAGTCTGTGTCGTGCAGGTGGGCACCAGCTGAACAGTCACGTGGATGGAGATACCCCAACTAGAGGACATCTCCTTTTCTTCTCCAGGTGACATGACGCAACGCTGCCTGGCATCACAGATTCAAGCGCGCACAAGGGCTGCCACTGCCAGCACGTCACTGAATCTCTGAAAGAACCAGAGCTGTGGTTGTGGGGGGGGAGGGGGCGGGCAGAGTCCTGTGCAGCCCACCCAAGGGGGTTCACCACCTGAAAGACCACATCTGCAGTACCAGGTCCTGTCTTGGGCACCCCGCGGTACAAGACAGACATGGACATACGGGCTTGATTCCAGCAGAAGACACCGAGACAGTGAAGAGCTGGGGACAGGCTGAGAGAACTGGGTTTGACCAGCCTTAGAAAGGAAGCGGGTGAAGGTGCTGCCTTCAACTGCCTAATTTGAGGGTACAGAGGAGATAGAGCCAGGCTGCTCTCGCACAGGACGAGAGACAGCGGTCACAACGGGGACACAGAGCATCAGGACAAATTGTTTTCACCATCAGGGTGGTCAGACGCTGGAAGAGGGACCCAGAGAGGTTGTGGGATCTCCATCCTTGGAGACACCCAGCCCTTCACGGGATGTGCACTGAGCAAACCAAGGCGGTTGGCTCTGCTTTGAGCGGGGTTGGACTGGAGACCTGCAGAGGTCCTTTCCAGCTGAAATTACCCGCAGTTCCGCATCTCCCTGCGCACACACACACCTCTCCAGTGCTCCCCAGTGTTCTTCTTGCTCCCAAGCCTCTGAAGGGGCGCAGCGTGCTCCCAGACCCCCCCAGACGTATCAGTCTCACCATTTCTTTTCAAACAGTAAAACCATTTTGCCACAACTTTGCTAAAGCATTAACACTCCCATTTCAGTTCCTTTTATGACAGCCTCGGGCTACTGCCGGCCAGGTTCTCCTCGCCACCCAGCCCACTCCACAGCAACTCCCTCAGCGCTCTCACAGCGCCGCCTGTTCTCCAATGNGCCACGCGAGGGGGGGGGGGGGGGGAGTAAATAAATACACTACGGGAGAAGAACGTTGGAGTTATCGGCCAACAGAAAATAGCAATGAGCCAGCATGAGTCCTCAGCCCACCTCATGCACCAGTTGTGGGTCCAACCTGCTTCAGGCAGCCGTCAAGGTTGATCAGAAGGACAGCGGGGCTCTCGGCTGGGTGTCTACGGTGTTTGTGCCCGTTCTTCATCCCTCCGGCTATGGAGGGGATAAGCAGGGACTGGAGTGGGGTCTGGTGGTCTCTCTCTCCCATTTTCTGCTGGGCTTTGCACAAGTCCCACAGCTGCTCCGCTCACTCGGTTTCTTCCCTGTAAGACAGAAAAAAGGTTCTTTTAACTTCACTGAGCGTCTCACTCGCAAACCATCAGGTGAGGGATGCCCACTGCTGTACACAGGGACAAATAAACTCCTGCCAACGCCTGCTCCCCAGTGGGGAGGTGTTATCAACCCCAGAGCACAAGGGGAAGCTGCGTTACCCAGCGATACTGGTCCGAGACCCCAGTACCATTGCTCCCAGGTGCGACACGCGACGCATTGCACTCAGTAAATACCAAACAGACAACATATTCCTGCCCTGAAGAGCTTGCGCCTGAGTAGATTTTAAGTCTGGGAGTGTGATGACAGACGATTTCTCAGCTTAGTGCTGCACGTGGTATTTTCTCAGAGAGAGGGTCAGAGGCGTCCTTCGCATCTGCTTCTTTCTCTTTTTTTTTAATCAAACCAACAGGAGGCATTCCCTAACATCTACCAACGACAAACTCAAGGGAAATTGGTTCTTTCCTCCACCTCTGACTCATTCACCACTGATTTCTCTTCATTTCAGTGCTCAGAACAGACCCTCGCTATCTAGCATGGCTCAGAGGCAGTGTCACCGCCTGGGACACCTCAGTAACTGGAATTTCACTGCAGCCACTGAAGTGAGTGCATCAGCACTTACTGCACAGGCTCTGCCCTCCTTCCCTAGCTCACCGTTACCGGGAGTAATCCTAATTACTGTGGAATAGATGGGAAACCGAGGCAGAGACATATGGTAAGTGCTTTGCCACAGGCAAAAAGCATAAGCAGAAATGGAGAAAGTTTCTTTTGAAGCTGAGCCTGTGCTTAACCCCCAGGCCAGGCCTTCAGAGGTGCCCACAGTCATCCCGCCATCCTGCTAACAGGGACACACAGTCCGAAACGCCACAACCTCACTCCGCTTTGCAGAAAGAGGCGACACACAGCGCAGCACCGAGAGGCAGGCACCATCGCTGGGTCAACACCAAGGAATGCATGTCAGAAGGAAAGAAAGAAATATTTAAAATGTACGAGAACGTATTTTGAAATTCCCGATGTTCATCGCAACTGAAGTTCTTCTTAGCCAAAAACATACCCACGGCCCAAAATTACGATCACCATAAACTGTGTGCTCCGTATTACATAAAAGCTCTGCACTGGCACAGTGTATAACACACTCTGCTGTGGTGTATGGACAGCACAGATCTCTATTTTACTTTACTAATACCATTAATATTTTACTCCTATCTTTTGTGAATGCCTGCAAAACTTGCAGAAATCAGTCAAACCCTTGAATAAAACAGAGCATGCCAGAGAGGAAAGCTCGGTGAAGACGGGAAGGTGCCGGGTGACATTCAGCCACGGCCGTCCCTCCCCCTGGACCACTGCAGCTCCGTTCCTCAGCCCCGCTCCAGGAGAAGACATCCTCAGAGAGAGGATCCTTCCACTGTGCTGCTAAGGCCCTATAAAGCTATACAATATCCTGACTTTTGAACAGGTCAACCTCTCAGCAGCAAAAAACTTGATTTACTTCCCATTTCACATTGAGGAAAGAAGGTGTTAAGAGTCTTTCATGGGCTGAACACAGTACAGCCCAGCCAGGAAGAGAGGGAGGGCACGTATGCTGTGCATATAGACACACACACACAGAGGCATATCCATACCTACGCATCCGGGGGTTTATGGGAAGCCATTCCAAAGTCATCCTCTTCGGCTGTGGTGGGGATCCCAGGGCTCCTCTGCAGACCACGGCCGTCCAACCTCCACAGAAGACCATGGTGCCATCACCTGGGCCACGTCCCTGCGGTGCTACGGAAACCCTCGTGCTCACGGGTGAACTGGCAGCCCAGGGCACGTCGCAGCGAGCCAGACAGGCGCGTGGCCGACACGCGCACGCTCCCCACCGAGAAAGCACCACCACGCTTGGGGACCACGTGGCCCAGCTCGAAGGACAAGTTGCCCCAAAACCTCCGTTCCGGACCGGCTTCCCCACGCCTCTGTCCTCCAGTCTGCTTTCTGCAATGCCAGGTCTTCCCAGGGAGCCGGGACCACCGCGCCGCAGCGGGGACTGGGGGCGAGCTGGCTGCCACCACCGGCAAGGCAGGGCGGCTGGAGCCTACTCCGAGCTCACCTTTTATACTGCTTTGTTTAGAAGCTGCCGGCCCGTTTTGGGAGGCAGCGGCAGCGAGCGGGCACACGCAGGGAATGGAGAGGATGATGGGTTTTAGCAAGGGGCCAAGGACACCTTTTCTTAAGCTTCATTCATAGCGGCAGGCATGGCACAACAGCCCCGCAATTGTTCTCTCAAATGTCACCTTCCCGTGGAGGCCACTGTGCTGACAAAAACCTCCCCTTACGGCACGCGTGGGAGGGACAACTCTTTATTATTTTGCTAAACTTTTCTTTTTTTTTTTTTTTTGTTTTTTTTTAACCGCACTATCCTGCAAATATCTCCAGAGAAATTCCACCACGCACAGACGAGGATTTCCCACCCCCCTCTCAGCTCTTCCTCTTCCCCCTGCGTTTTCCCTTTCTCTCCTTCTCCCTCTCTCTCCCCTTCTTCTCGCGGCTGGAACAATTTGGCTCTGTTCACCCACATTCCTGCGCGCCCGCTCCTCTCCTTGGGCTGCCCGCACCGGGCTCGCGCCGGGCGCGGGGGACACACAAGGTCTGCATTCAGGCAGGGGAGGGCAGGAAAGCGAATCTAATGTACTCGGGGATTGTTGTGCCATCAACTTAATACCTGCGCAGGGAAAACAAAGGCGCTTCAGAGAAGCTACTTCGATGCCGTGCGCCTTCCCCCAGCCCGGAGGAACCTGAGAGATAACAAGGGCTGAAAGAAAAGGCACAAACATAATTAAAACTAGCCAAGCGATTTCTGGAGGTATTATAGATGATGATAGCCCAGAGGATAATAGTATTCCTGGTATTATTAACATCCACTGGCACGAAGGCACAAGCGGTTTGTTTGGGTATTTTTGCGCTCTTCGGCGTAATTATTTTGGAGGGGGAAAAAGTTCCTTTTTGGAAGGGAAACTTGGGTGCAGCCGGAGCTGGGAGCGGTGCCGAGCTCAGGCTCCACGGTGTTTTCCGTGGCACCCCCAGGAGCACGGCTGCCCCGTCACCTTCCTCCAGACCGCTCCGACCCGCGGGCACCGTGTGCCTGGGAGGCACCAAGGTTCCCCCATCCCAGCTGGGCAGTTCAGACCCACCCGGCACGGCTCGCTCTCCACCCAAAGCACGGTTAATTCCTCTGCTGCGCGTGGATTCTTCTCGCCTGCGGTGCCGTCCCTGCTGACACAACCCCGGCTGGGGCAGAGGAAGGTTGAACAGAGCTAAAGAGGTGCCAGGGATCAATGTCCCGGATAATCCTTTTGTTCACGTGAAACAATTTCGGGCTCTCGGCTAATGAAGTCCAGAATTGGGCTATTCATCCCTCTGCACATAACAACGCTCTCTTAATCAGGCCAATTGATTCCCAAACTGGGCTTGGAGCACGAGCGAGCATCCCCTGCATCCCTGCCAGCACATGCCATAGGATGGGATGTCCCCAAGCACCATGTCACAGTGGCTGGGCAGATGCCAGCCCTCTCTCCCCCCTTCCTTTGGCTTCCGCTGCCTTGCCAGCCCCGCTCCCACCAGTATCCCAGGCACGTTCTGTGGGGTTTAACTATTCACCCAAAGAAATACCATCAGTTCCTCGGGGAAAGTGCCTGTCCAGCACTTCTGGCCCATCGTACATGCTCAAGCAAGTCAGGACCACGTGCCGTGACCAAGCAGACCTCAGCTCTCGCAAGCTGGGAGTTGGACTCGATGATCCTTACGGGTCCCTTCCAGCCTGAGATATTCCGTGATTCCAATTTGGGGGGTTTTTTTCTCCATCAGTGCTGCCGACGCTCCGCATCGCTTTGAGTCTGGATTTGCTGGTCCCACAGCGCTGAGCAGCAGGTTGGGGATCCAGGTGGGAAAAGCACCAGTGAGTGGAAAGGGCTCCGGGGGCCAAATGAGCTGTTTCGACGCCAAACAGCCACAACCGGTCAAGGCAAGAAAATGGTGTCAGGAGCATCACGGAAGCGGAATTTTCCTGAGAAAACACAAGAGATATTTGCAAAGAGTTTTTCACCCCGGTCTGTTGCTAGATAGAGCCAAATTCCATCCTATTCCTGTTGCATAATATAATTAGTAGTAATACAAGCTCTGCCGTTATGCAAGAAAACTGGGGGCACTTTCTGTTCCAGTTTCATCTCGCCTTAATCACTGTTTTCTTGCATCGGAGTTAATACTGTTTCCTTGCTCTGCACTCAGTTCAACCTCATTAAGCAAAAGCATAAAGTCCGTGTTATTTATTTATTCCACATGATAAAAGCAGGATATTACTCACTGTGATAACACGGGTTAATTTTCAGTGAAGCCTCTCTTGGCAAACTTTTAATACAATGAATAACACCCCTATCAGATCCGAGATAAAAGGCTGTCATATTGTAACCTCATTTCAGTCTTTGGCCCAATAACGCTGCACTTCAAGGTGCTGTAATGACGTTCCACTGATTTTTTTCTTAATTGTTACTCACAAACACCAAAGCATAAAATTAAATCAGTTCAGTGTTAGTTACCACAAGCTTTGTCCAAAGGCAGAGCCCGCATCAGGCAGGGAACGGCTGTGTCAGACTCCACTTCCAATGCACCTCCCTGTTGCGCCTCGAGTTTGAAACCGGGTGAACAGCAGTTGGGATAAGTGGGATAAATATTGTCACCCGTTCCCTTCTAAATACTGTCACCCATCCCCTTCTCCTGCCTGCGCGGGAGGGTGCAAGCAGAGCTGGGGGCAGCCCTTGGCCATCTGAGCCCCCAAAAGCTGCACCCAGAGCAGGTACCTACATCCTACGGATGGGAGAAACGCGGGGGAACAAACCTGACAGCTGTTAACTTGAGCAATTTCTCTTAAAAGCAAAAGAGGACAAAGCCCTTAGAATTTTGGGGGAAAGAAATACAAGACGGTCAAATTAGAGTTACCATTTTGACCCACTCCAGCTGAAGTCTCGAGCTCAAAACCGAGGTTTTCCTCCCACACGAGGCTGCTTTAATCCCAGCAGAGCCCAACACGGTTTCTGGGGCAAACACGAGCAATATGGGCAACGCAGGGAACAGTTTCTGAAAGGCCAGATTGGCCTCGCTGACCTCAGATCACTTCTGCCGGCTTTATATTACACCAGCATAAGCGAGTAGAGAAACGGACGCACGGCTTGAGGGCAATGGGGTCATTTTAAAATTAGAAGAGGCTTTCAATAAGCTATTCCATTAATTTCTTTTGCAAGTTTACCTTCTTCTTTTTGAATATCTAGGACAGCAACGCAGTAAAAACCTACGCAAGAGATGGCATGAAGCATGCTATTAAACCAGGGAAGCCTTCGCGAGGTGTCAGAGCCATGATAAGTCCTGTTTAAACTTTACCCAGGGCTAAACACCAAGTGTCAACATAAGCCGCTGCCCAAACTCTCTGATCAGGCCAGGCAAACATCCAATCAGAAGTATAAATCAAAGCCAAGACACATCCAAGTGAGACTGGAGTGTTTAACTCTACGATTCCCATCTGACCAGGACTTTCCCAGCAGGTTACCCACAGCCAGGTCTCTCTCCCCAGACATTTATTTATATAAGAAACCCATCTGTATGCATTATTTTTGTATTTATTTTCCCCTGGTAGGCACAGACACAAAGCCAATGCTCCGTCGGGTACACGGTGTACCAGCCCTGCAGCATCCGCGGGCGCTGCCGGGAGATGTTGTATTTGCTTTTCCCTCCCGCCCCATCTCCCCACCACCCACCCCGGGAATCGGCTCCTGTCAAACGGCCCAAAATTGCAAATAACAGCAGGGAATAAAACATGCTCCTGATCTCAGCAAGTGGGAAAGGAAGAGGGAGGGTCGCATGTTAGCTTGGGGGCCAGCGGGCTCCCTCCACGTCAACTCCTACCCCTCAATTCAGGATTATATTCCCCATGTGAAGGGCCACGGCAGGGAGGTGCTCTCCTTTTGGGAACCCTTTAAAAACCCCCAAATGCCACTTTCTTAAACCTCCATCACAGCCCACCGTTACCTACAAGACCAGACACCTCCTGCCAAGGACGACACGACATTTTGGCTGCCAACACCACACGCCTTTGGGAGCTGCTGGCCGCAGCAGTCGCCAGCCGTTTGCTTCCAGGAGTGGATTTTGCAGTTTTCCCTGCCCATCCTGGCGCCGGGAGGAGGGGGGAGACCCGTCCCTGCAGCCACCCACACCGTCACCCCACGGCTGCCATCTCCGCCACCCTACACCGGCATGCGCCCGTGTGTCAGCATCCACATCCCTTAACACTGAACGGATTTCGGGCTGGCAGTCTGTCCGCTGAGCCACTAAGCTTCGGATTAGGCCTTCAAGTGATGTAACTCATAATTAAAAACCCATGTCAATATTCTGAGAACTTTCTTCCCCCCCCCCCCCCCCCTTC
>VZTS01009061.1:0-14781 GCA_013400795.1 Pluvianellus socialis | reverse complement strand
CCCCCCCCCCCCCCCGCCCCGCTCCAGATTGGGCAAAAGAAAGGTTAAAAAACACCATCTGTCATGGTATTTTTTTTCATATTTCTCCGTCCTTTCCCTCGTTAAAGGGAAGCAGGGAGGGGAGAATGTTCATTTGAAGCTCGCAACATGTTTTATTAATTGATGGCAAATAATCCTAAGATAAAGTGCACAATAAATTTTTTAATGAGAACATATGGTGGGGAAAATTGATAGGAGCGCGCCTTTGAAGATTTCCTTGTGAGCGCAGTTACAAGAGGAGCAGGCAAAGACTTGCACAGGGGAGCCCAAATTCTCACTCGTCAAAGGGGGGCCAAGGCAAGGGGCAGGCGGGGGGATCGCTGCCACGGCCAGCAAGGCACCAAGTGCTCCAGCTTTGATCCATGCCACCGGCTCCAGGGATGCTCCTCGGACCCACCGGCTCGGAGCAAGGCTTAAGCTCAACTGAAATAAGCTGCTTGTTAAGAGCAAGCGGCTCAGGAGCGTATGCCCGTTTGGCCACCTTAATTAAACAAGAGCGAGGCGTTTGGCTCGCTTTGGTCTGCTGTGAAGCTAACGGGCCCCAACCTGGAATGACTTTGGCAAAATCAGCAGGAAAAAAATCTCATTTTTTTCACATTGTTTCCTGCTAACCCCCACGGATGACCTGTTGCTCCTCCATAACCTACCCTCTGCAAAGCCATGCCATAGGAGACGATGTAACGGGGACGTGGGACACCCGTAGGGTGCCCTGTGCCCGCTGCCCCGCAGAGCACCCCCTGTCCCGTCCCCCCCCACTGCCCTCGCTGGGAAACCACCGTTCAACCTGGGGCTCCGTCCTAAGAAAGGCAGCGAAGCCAGACCCAAGGGAAATGCCCAGCAGCACATCAGGAGCCGTCTACCACAAAGTGTCTTTTCTTAATAATGCAATTCATTTCTTTTAGATTTATTAGCAGCGCCCAGCTGTGCTGCAGACACATTCACAAAAGCCGGGGAACACCACGGGGCAGGGGGGACGGGGGGGGACATGGTATTTAAAGCAACATCTCTGACAAAAGTAAATAAATAAAAAATACCTCCCAAGGGCAACCTGATCCCCGAGCAGCCATACCCAGCTTAAATACAGGATTTTTCCAGGCATGAAGTGACTTAGGAGCACAGGCCCCCAGCCGATTTTTAGAGGACTTGTGCTCCCTTTGGCACCTCCAAACATCCCATTCTAATACACGTCCATGAACGGGTACACCCTCCAAACCAAGCTCAGCCCAGCCCTTAATGCCCCGCTCCCCGAGGAGCCTGAGAAAACAGCCGAGTCTCGCGGGGCACGATGCGAGTCAGCTCGTGTCGCCAAGCGCCCCCCACCACCCACCAGCACGGTCACCACATCAACCGGTTCTACGTCAAGGAAGCCCGACCCCTGCCCCGGCAGTGCCCGTCTGCTGGGGATAATGCCTTCAAAACACAGGAGAGTCGCTGCACGTGCTTTGGGAAGGAATTTCACCTCGCACCCCGCAGCGGGACACGGCCCTGGGTGATCCAACACATCCAGCATCCCCCCGAGCCCCTTGGCAGGGGGGGATGCACAAGCAGCCCCGGGGAGCTGGGCTCAGGCTGGTGCTGCGGGGCTGGAGGCTATGCAAACCAGCTGCTACAAGCAAGAAGCATCCCCAAACTTTGTCAAGCAGGCACTTTAACATGCAATTAAATCCCTTATTAAATGGAAATAAAGAAATAATGAAATGCAGAGAACATCTGGCTTTTGCATCATTCACGTTCACTCAGGGAAGTGGCTCTTCTCCACCAAAATTTCGCTTTCAGGTGGGAGAAGTCAGGATTCACACGGTTCTGGGAGCTGGAGCTTTAAGGAAAATATCCTCAATGTGGGGAGCCCGGTGCTTTTCCAGCCTGTCGATATTTCTTGGCCCCGTTCGGTTCAGTCATGAGACCTGGCCGGGGCACCTCGGGTCAGGAGCTGGAAGTGCCAATTTGCATCTGTAACCCATTAACCACAGGCAGATACGGATATTGAAAGAACTTCGATTTAAAAACATATAGCCCCAAAATAAGATGCCTTGCACCTGGACTTCACAGCTTTTTGCCACTCATTTGGGACTCCTGCCTAAGGCTTTCAAGACCCTGATGAGGTGGACAAACATTTCTGGACCAAGAACACACAGAAGGCTTATAAATAAAGATATTTTTCCGCAGAGCGTGCTTCCATTTTCAAGTGACCAGTCCTATGGCCCTTTGGGGAAGAGGGGGGTGTGAAGACCAGATCTTTTGAAGATATGACCCCAAAACAGCCATCAGCCCCACCTGCCCTGGGTGCTCCTGCAAGCTCCTGCCGCGGGCAGCGCAGGAGGACCCCCAGGTTCCTGGCTACGGATGATCCCGGCGGCCTGAGCCGGCAGGATTCCTCTCATTTTTCAGGTGGACTTTCACCGCTCAAACCAAACACCGGAGCAGCGCTGCCGGGCGGTGCGGGGAGGTGGCGGCGGTGCCCGGGGGAGGACAGGCAGGCTCAGCCAACCCTGCCGACTTTCCCACGCTTTCCGTGATCCCTTTTTATCAGCGATGTCACCAGAGGTGTCACGGATCTTCTAACAGTGCCAAAGGTGCCTCCCAGGCCTCATGGGGTGGCACTGGGGAGACTCTGCATTCCTACAGGGGAGGTCCCTCCTCGTCACGGCAGCCAGGGCGGCTCTGGGACCCGACACGCGGGAACCCCTCGGTGCCATCCTCGGGAGCAAAACACTCTGGAAGAGCCCTGGAGCCCCCTCATCATCCAACCCACCGGCACCGACTCCCGCAAAGCATTCCCAGGGACAGAGAAAAAGGTCCCGCAAAAGGGAGAGGGTGAGCAGCAGTCACAGGAAAGGAAACACCAAGCAAAAACTGGACACCAAAACAGTGTCGGGACCCCATGGGGACCCCGGGGCCGCGGCGGTACAGCCCCGGGGTGGGGGGGGGCGCCCTGCAAAGCGCCCAAATACCCACACCAACACCTGCTTTAGGGAAAGGCTTTTGGAGAGTCCGCAGTCACTATGGGTTTGTTTAACACAATATCCTGGGAGCAGCTGAGGCACCTCCCCAAGCCACCAGCTCCAGCAACCGGCCCTTCCTCGCACCCCGTTCCTCCCTCCTCATCCTCCTCTGCACAGGCAGCCTCTGCCCGTGGTTGCGCTCCCTCTCCCTGCTCATTTCAAGCAGGATTTCCAGTCAAAAAAAGGGTAAGGCACTGCCTAAAAATAATGGCAAGGTTTATCTTAAAGCACTACTGGAGCAAAAGGCAATGAGAGGTCTTGCCTATGGCTTTGAGAACCGGCCAGTTCCACTGACACAGTAAAGGCAACGTCCAAGTGTCTGCTATATATATTTTTTTTTACATACATATATTTTTTATTTTTTTTTCCCACAGAACTTTGGACTAAGTGGGAAGTTCAGCTAGGAATCCTATGAGAAGAGAGCAGGATTTCCCGGGAGATTTCCATCACTTCCTCCCTATGCTCAGACCGGAAAGCTGGTGTTGTGAGAATTGTCCTTCGCTGGGTATTTTGGCCCATCCTCTTCTAGTGCTGAACAACCTGGGACCAAACTGGTGGGAAACATCAGATTATCTGGTTTTTTTAATTTTAAAAAAAAAAAAAAAAATGGTGTAAATATTGCTTACGATTTGGATAAAAGTTCAGACTTGAGAAGCCATTTTCAAACTGGGACTCTGCGATCCGTCAGGGGCAATAAAGCTACCGGAGCCTGAGGTTGCTCCAAACCGACACGATACCTTGTTGGTATTTGTGCAACAGTGAGGCGTCCACCTTTGGCACAAAAATAATGGACTGAAGGGAGAAAGAGCAGGATGGGCAGGACACAGGCTTTAAAGAAAAACCTTTTCTTCACTCCCTGGGACCCGGAGGTCAGGCCGTTCCACCCTCAGTGCACTCCCTGGGACAGACATACTATATAAAGTGGAGCTTCTCTACTAAGAAAATATTTTCGTTGTTTTTTTAAGTTGGGCTAAAGATACTTGTCCTTATTGGCAGGCCTATCAAAGAAGAAATCATAAATCTTACCTAATTTTAAGGAAGTGGGGCTCTGTAAAGAAAATGGAAATGCAACATGCAGCCCTGTCATACTTGGTTACTGTCCCCATCAGTAGCCTGCCCCAAGGGAGCCCCAGGAGGCCAACAATTTGCCCTATGCCAAAGAAAAATTAATTTGTGACTTTAGAACCTCAGGCAGACGAGGAAATACGACGGATTTAATGTTTTGCAGACCTACAATAACGAACCGCTTTCTCTTCACAGTCACAGACAGAAACCTGCAGAAAGCGCTTTGCCCATCTGCTCCTTCCCCACGGAGCAGGGCAGTATCTGTAATTCTTTTTTTTTTTCTGCCTAGAGACTAGGTGGCAGGTACTTGGGAACCTCATTGCATTATGTGCGTGAAGAAGTACGGGCAATGGCACCAAAAATTCCTGTTTCTAAAGAGAATAAGGCTTAGATACCGGCTGAAAAGCAAACTGAAAACAAGACGCTTGGATGTCCCTCACTTCCAAACATCCAGCACTGCTACATAAATAAAACCCACCAAAACTATCTGGCCTTGCACCACGGGCAAGGTTTCCCCAGAGCTGTTGTCTCTACCACTGGTTTTGCCCTGATGAGCACCAAATGCCAAACTCATTTCTTCCCGGCAGCTTTTTTCGACCCGCTCTTCCCAAGCACACACCAAATTCAGCCACCACCCAACACCCACCTGGACAAGTCCTTCCAATTAAGAAAACACAAATCTCAGGGGGGAAAAAAGCTAAGGAAGGATCTCGGGAGCTGGACTGGAGCTTTTTCAGGCTTCAAACCCTGGAGGTGTCACCTTTGTGAGGAAAGAGCAATGCCCACACCCCACTCGGCACACACAAAACCAGCCCTGTGCGCTCAGCGGCCGCAACTCACCCACGTTTCGGACAGTCATTAGTGCCGCGTGTCCCCCCCCGTCCCTGCCCGCGCACAAGGAGGTCTCAGGCCGGCGGGGAGGAGGTGGGAAGGGAAAGGAGGGGTGTTGAGAGTCAATTTCAGACTTTCGCATCCCCTCTCCAGATGTGCCGGCTAAACGGCCGGGAGTGGAATCTGACTCCGGAGGAAAGGATTTAAGACATGATTTAGCAGTTTACCTCCAACGTTTGTCCTGAATTTTTTACGGAGCGGTTCGAAGTCAAGCTGAGAAGTTTCTCAAGCCCTTGCCCAAGGCGGCGGGGCCGCCGTGCCGGTGCCAACCCTCGCCCCGTACCTCCCCGCAGATTCTAGGAACTTCACCCGAGCAAGGGAGGAATTTTTCTGCAACCTCCCTACCTCGCCCTGTGCTTTTTGGCCGGGGCTGCGTAATACCGTTTGGCCTGTCCTGGCAGCCAAGTGCCAAGGTATATATGTACGTACGGATCAAAATGAATGGAGCTGCTGAATTAAGTGTTGGAGCAAAA
The DNA here is from genome assembly GCA_013400795.1 of Pluvianellus socialis. NCBI lineage: Eukaryota > Metazoa > Chordata > Aves > Charadriiformes > Charadriidae > Pluvianellus > Pluvianellus socialis. The sequence continues at coordinate 9,311 of VZTS01009061.1, read as the reverse complement.
CCCCGCAGGACAATAAAATCCATTGATGGGGGAGCAGAGTCCAAGTCTCCGTTGCTCCGAGCCAGAGCTCCCACAGCAGAGCCCTCTTGGTCTGAGCCATCCCTGCTGTGGGATGGTCACCAGCCTCCCGGCTGGATTCCTCCAGGGGAAAAGCCACTTCTCTCTGGAAACACGACGGGCAGACCTCTGCTGCCAGCTCAATGCGGGTTGAGGTCTTCTTTCGGGGCCCCTACCACCAAGCTTGCAGCCCTCTCAAAAGCTGCCCAAACCCACCGTTGCTGGGAGAGGGAGTCCACGCACAGACAACGTCCTCGCGGTCACGCAGTCCACAGACGTCGAGCCCACCCCACATCGGTCTGCGCCGGGTCCAGCACGTGCCCTGGAAGCCCGCATGACTCGAAGCACCGGTGACTGCATGTCCCTTTGCTTTCCAGCGCTTTCCTTTTGCCCTGCAAAGCGCGAAGGCAGCCGCCAGCCGCCACGCTGAGCTTGGGAGTGAGAAATCTCACCGCGACTCATAAACGGAGCAAATTCGATACGGACAGCCATTGACAAGGGATAAATATTTAAAAAAAAAAAAACACCCCAGGATGTCATTTTTACAGTTGCTCTCTGGCTCTTTTCTGACCATAACCACACTTTAAACACTAGTTTATGATGCAAACAGCCAGCAACCTACGGCTGGAAGCTTGTGGAACAAGCTACCCACTTCGCAGAGACGCAGCAGCCCAGGTAGACATGGGGCAAGCCAGCTCGCTTGCAGGCTGAGCCAGGACAAGACGACTCGCTTGGCTCTGGGACGCAAACCACAGCTCTGAGCCATTGATGCTGGCCATCTGCATGTGAAAAAGCAAACATATAAATAAAAATTACTGTGAATGGCAGAAAACGACGCTGAAGAATGTTCCCACTGGCTTGGCTTCTCCTTCGCCCTGGAAGCAGAGCCGCGCCGCAGCCAGCGCTCGGCCAGAGCCAGCCGGCAACAGCTCGCCCACCTCCGCGGCCAGGCGTGCAGGCTGGGCTGCAAACCCTCTCCCACCCACGCTTGTTGGAACAAAGGAGAGGCTGTACGCCTGCAGCTTTGAAAAATTATTAATAATAAAAGTGCCAATCGGTTGGTCAGAGCTTCTTTTTTTTTTTTTTTTTTAAATTTGGTTTTGAATGGCACAAACCCTCCTGTATTGCAAAAACTCGGCTACCGCTGGTCAGTTTTCCAAATGGTGGCGTCTGCTTTCTGCAGAGGCCTGATCCATGGGCTGCCCGGATTTTCGGTGAGGATGGAGGACAGAGGACTGCCTGGGCTGCCTCTGGGGCGGACCTGCTGCGTGACCCAAATTGCTCGTTTCGGCTCTCTCCCACGGCAGCCGGCTCCTGCCGGTGGAGGCAGGGGACATTCACACTGGATGGCCGCACCACTGCCACCAAACTGGTTCCTGGGGGTTGCTGGCAGTGACACCCCAGTACTTGGGGTCCCAAGTGCAGCAGTGAGGCCGGGGCAGATCCTGCGCCACGTCCCCCGCTCACACACGGCCACTCCTGAACACGGAACACCCTCACTCCGTTTGCTGGACCTTAAAAAAAAAAAGCAGACGAGCCAAGAAGTGTGCTGGATACCCAACCTGAAAGCTGCCACGCACAAAAAAAACACCAAAAAAACCAACCCCACACCTCAGCCTCTCTTATTTTAACTTCTTTTTCTCAAATACATTTGAGCAGTTTTCCTCTGTCTGTCTGTGGATCTGTCCTTCTGGTACCTTCCAAAGTCATTTAGATAAACTGACCCTTTGGCCAGTTTCAAGCCCGTTTGGGAAAGGATGGAGATCCTAAAGGATGGAGCTCTGTGTCACACGGCGGTCAGGGAGAGGAAGAGAAGCCTGTGGATGTGGTGACTGGGAAAGGACTGCGGACAGGGATCACATGGACGCATCGGACATAAGAGAATTTACTCAGAGAAAGTTTTTGTGAATTCCCCAGTAACGGAAAAAGCTTTCACCCACCTGCCCTGCTAACGGGGTAGGAGCGTCTCCCTCCTTCACCCCACCTTTGGAAGAAGATTTATAGGATGGGAGCAATTTATTTCTAGCACTCTTGAGCCAGATGTGCGATGGCTGCACACCAGCACCAGAGCTCGGTCTCACAGCGCGCTCAGCTCCTCCGAAAAGCCCAGCTGTAACCTCTTACATTTGCCGTTTACCATATTCCCGCAGCCTGTGGCGATGCCACCGCAAAGGCTGGGACTCTCCAGCAGGCAAAGCGTGCAAAACTAGCCGGAAAGACCGACAAGGCCACACCGCGCCGCTCCCAGGGACTCGGCAGCCCCGATGGTTTTCTCCACCACAGCAACCCCACCACCGCCGGCAAACGCTACTGATCCCCCCCGCAGCCACCGGCAGATCCTGTGAACGCAATTCAGCCTCCTGAAGATCATAACTGAAATTTAAAAAAAAAAAAAAAAAGAGAGAGAGAGAGAGAGAGCGAGGACAGGTGGCACACCCTTAACTAGAGAGGTTTTCATAATGGTTAAACACTGGCCCGGAGCCAGACCGCAGCTCTGAGAGCTCAGGGGCAGGAGGAAGGGACCTGGGCTCCCAGCGCCGCGTTTCACAACTGGTCCCATGCGCGCACAGGGACCAGCCCAAGCCCCACGTTCAGGAGGCTGCAGTCAGATCTCCATCTGAATTTGGTGGCTTGGGCCAGTTTCAAGAATCACAAATTACCTCGACTTATTATTATTATTAATAATAATAAAGTGTTATTTTATGCAGGAGCTTTGAGGTTCATTGTGATACGCAGACAAGCGGTTAGACCAGGGGCGAAACGCGCAGCTGGCAGGAGCAGGTGGGATTTCCATTGTCTCCAGCAGCTCCCAGCGCCGGGGCCGAACTCTGCCTGAACTCCGTGATGGGAACACGCCACGTGCAGGTCTCGGCACCACCTGAGCTCCACGCCAGCTCTTGGCCCCAGGCTGCAGGCATTCCCCCCCGAATCCCCCCTCCCTGCCGCACAAAAGCAGCGGCTCAGCCTCCTGCTCCTTCACCGGGAGCACCACCGGCCGGGCTTGTCCCCTGCGGTGGCCGCAAGCCCAGGGCTGGCTCTTGGTCTTTTGCCAGGGAAGAAATTTCACCAGCCAGAAGGTCGGATGCCAAATCAATTCAGCTCAACCCACGCTAGCTCATCGGCAAACAGCAATCTTGTTGGGCTTTGGGGAAAAAGTTTGTGAATGTGGCTGTCTAGTTGTCCTCCTTGAACTGCTCTATTTTTTTGACTTTTACTAGCAGAAGAACCAAAATTGCAAAGGGGAAAAAAGAAAAAAAGGAAAAAAAAAAAAAAAAAAGATGTTGCTTCAACCTACAAAAAAGGAGGGAGGGCTGGAACCTAGAGAGGACACAATGGAGCATCTCTTTCCAACCTGACTTCCAACAGATTTCCAAGAGCTCTGGACGTCTGCTGAACGTCTCCACACCGAGCCAAGCCGTGCCAGCAAAACCCTCTGCGTTCCCTAGAAAAGCAGCCAGAGGAGCAGCGTTTCCGCCGATGCCAACCGCTCCACCAGCTCCGAGCCCGGCCCCAGCCCCTCCGCGGACTGTTTCGCCCCTGCCCTCTCTCCCCTCGCAGCACAAAGCCTCCCCCGTGCCCTCCACACGCACAGCCAGGGCCGTGCCACCCCACGGGCCACCTGCAGGCTGAGACCGCTGGAAGAGCTGATCCCCTTCATCAACTGCATTCGCAAACGAGCGCTCATTTCCTGCCGGCCAGCAAAGCGTGGGCATTTTGTCCCGTTAAATCCTTGCCTTTGGCCAACGATACCAAACACCGAGCGGCCCTTGCTGCAGCCGCTCAACATCATCAGGCTCCAGGAGTGGGTAATTAATATTGAAAGGTGTGATTGCAGCCAAGCAGGCTGGCTAATCAGCTACTGATTTTGCCCTACCGTCCTAGATCATTGAGAAATATAATCTGAAGGTGGTGGGAGGGACAGGGGAGCCCTAACTGGAATGACTGTGGAAATGCAGTATCCCTTTCCATGTCTAAACGCTGCGCAACTACAGCACTGACTTAGTTACCTCCTTATTCATCAGGCCAAGGCCAAGTTCCCAAGTTAAGGAACATGGATGTATTTTTTCATCCAGCCCTTTTCTGCACCGGGTCAAGCGTGGCTCTGCAATACCGCGATCCTTTCCAGGGCACTGCATTAGCAGTTGGACTGGGGAAAAAAACCCACTTTGGGGTCAGTTTGGTATCTCTGCCTCCCTTAAATCACAAACCAGGAATACCCGTTTCCCGTTCCCGCACTGCCATAGCACAGACCCGTCCTACGCGCGTGAACACAGCCAGACCGGGGCCGTCCAACCATGCCCCTCTGAGCAGAAGTAAAGAGGAGGAGGATGCACTGTGGTTTGGAGATTACTTTATCACAAATTATCACCTCTGTGCATCTTGTTAAGGCCATTAAAGTGATATATTACTGTGACTCCTTTACGCCCAGGGATTCCACCACAAACCAGTTTCTTTAAAATTCCGTACAAACCAAACCCCATGCTACCTGTACAGGGCATTTTAGAAGAGCACTATTTTGTATGAATAATCGGGGTCCTGTTCTGATGAGTCGGAGACCGCAAGGAACCTTGTCTGGTTGATTTGGCTTCAGGGAACTATCAGCGCCTTATTGAAACGCAGACCCTGAGGTCACCACAGCGGGGACCTGGGCAGCGTAGGCTGCTCTCCAGAATGACTCACTACACAGCTGAAACCATCCCTCTGCTCTTCCTGATCCCTGACAACACCTTCCCCCTCCACAAGCCGCCCCGTGGCACAAGCCACGCTGGCTGAGCAGGGCACCGCAAAGCTCCTTGGCCCCGGGCTCTGTGCAACGCCAGAAAAACGGGGTGGAAAGCTGAGAATTCCATCCTCTCTTTTCTGCGGACCCCCGAGCCCATCACCAGTCGTGGTGTGCTGGGGCAGAAACCACTCCCCGAGCCCCAGCCACAGGGTGTTGTCCCACCTTGTGCAAAGGAGATTAGAAACCAGGATCTTACACTACAAACAACGATGCTTTCCTTCCCCGGGCTTTCAGCAGATCATTGCGCTCCCTCCCCTTTTTTAATTAACCGAAACAATTCCTTTGCAAAAATATTTCTGGTTTTTCCCACCCGTGAGGGTTTCCACACCTTCCCTGGGCCGTCGGGACGGCGAGAAAGCACGCAGACCTGGGAACCATCTCCAGCGAGCCTGCATCCCGCGGGACGGCTGTTTGTCCGGGATGCGAAGCCTGGCGCGGTGGGTTGGGCGTTAGTCGAACTGACCCCTCCTGTTCCCTGAGCCAACGGCCTCGGATCGGGCACGGCAGGCACAAGGTGTCGGAAATCAACCAGCATGGGGGGCTGACGGGGCACTGCTTGCTTGGAGGAACGGCACGTGGGGGGAGGAAACAGCCTCGTCTCCTCAGCTGGAGCGAGGACCCTCGTGCTCTGCTAAAAAGCCCTCCTGGGGCCGGCACGAGCCACGGCAGAAGGAAGCTCCCACCAAGCACCAAGCAGGTACAACCCCACCACGGCGGCAGCTGGGAGCGCTCAGCATCCTGCAAGGTCACACTCCCAGTGCTGATTGTCCTGCAGGGCTGATCCCGCTGATCGCCGGGACGGAAGAGCCCATTCCCCTGGGAGAGCTCGGATCCAGGGTGGCAGCACCAAGCAGGGAGTTAATGGGTCAGAGCACTCGCTTCGTTAGCCCAATCCACCACATCCACCTCAAATAGCCCAATAACGTCTGATATTTGCCCTAAGAGCCTTTCCCAGGCAGAGAGGTCTCCTCTCACACGGGGACACGCTCCACAGTCACCCACTTGTACTCCTGGCTTTTTCTTTCACAAATGCAGCCAGACCAGTAAGACTGGATTGGATTTTCTTCAGGGGACTTTTTTTTTTTTCTTTTCTTTTCCCCTGTCCCAAAATATATCCCTCCTACCCCGGTAATACAGAAAAAATGTGGGCGTTATCTGTGTAGTTTCAGGTAATTTTGGTGACCTCAGATTCGTCACCTTCTCGGGGACTGTTGCTCAGACTGTCTCAGAGAAAGAGACCTCTTGGAAATTATTTGGTCTGCACACCAAACCTGGGCCGTTAGACCCCAAAAGATAAAAGATGTGATTCTGGACCTGGAGGTCCGTCTTTGAGCCAACCTGGGACAAATGGTAAGTTGACAGACAAGCAAATAACTAAATAAAAAGCCCACGAGGAGCTGTACGGGCAGCAGAAGAGAGGAGCCTGCTATGGAGAGGCCTCAGCAGCTGTGGATTCTCTGAGGTCTGCTATGGTGGAAGCTCACGTTGCTGTTCTTTTTCTCAGCCGTGTTTTACTGCATCTTCACAAGTTACCAAAAAACCCTGGTCTCTTCAACGTCCTCTTTGTCAAACTGGGCTGAAATTGGAGCAGTTCAAAAGGAGGACGCAGGGCACGGATGAGGGAGGAGGAGACACGCGCGCACACACACACACACACACTTACCAAGAGGAGGCTGAAAAAAAAAAACCCAAATCCAACTGTTTTATAAAGAACAAACATTCCCCACTGCCAGGCCCCGGGGCCGGTAGCGAGAGGACGATCCTGTCAGGGACTGGGGAAGCAACGCTGTCCTGGGCAGAGCTGAGCCAAAATCCTCCTTTGTTTCTCAACTTGGCTCTTTGAGTTTTCTTTGCCTTTTTTTTTTTTTTTGTTGTTTTCCCTTTTTCTTTTCTTTTTTTGCTCTTTTTTTTTTGCTCCCTAAGGTAACAATACCTCCTTTCAGGCACTGCCAAAGCCCTACTCAAGCCCACTCAGATAAGAGCTGGCAGGAAAGGTAACTGCCATCAATATTTTGGTGAATGTTAACTACCTGAGGACAGACTGGGTGGGGGATCACAACAGTCGGTTGCGAGCACCTGGGCTATGTTTAAAAACACCACATTAAAAGTCATCTCCCTCCCCGGATCCCCCTGAATTCCCAGTAAAGTCTCTCCAGCGTAAGTGGCTGTCAAAGCCAGCGCTTAGCGAGTCGGGACTCAGTCGCCAGTCATGCTCCACACCAAGGTACGTTTTCATGATGCTTCTTTTTGCGGCCGTTTCATTTACTCCACTAAAATATTATTCTTCAGCCAGAGTTTATTTTGGATAAGTGCGGCGAGTAGAATTTGTAGCCCTAAATTCTCAAGTGCGGCTTTCGGAATTAAATGTTGAAAAGATAAAATAAAATAAAATAAAAAATTGGGGAGGTCTTTCTGCGCTGGGGTTTCCCAGAGAGCGGCAAGCTATCGCTCCCTCGCCCCGGCGATGGGAAAGCGGCGTTTTGTCTGTCTTTTCTGGAGGCAGCACCTGTTTTCATCCTTTTCTTCAAAGTCAAAAATCGTTTTGTATGTTATGAGTAGGAACCCAGGATTACGATAAAGAGTGGTTTCAGACTGACAGCAAATTAAACTGCAAGCCAAGGTATATATACACCATTCGGAGACATATTTATAATAGGTTTTTTCCTAAAACCAGAAAATATAATGATATTCTGTCATGGAGTCCGAGACTTTCTGTGTTATTATAAAGACATGGCAAACATTTCTGAGTAAAAAACTGGGAGCTGGATGGTGTTATTCTCAGAATAAGCTTTTCCCACTTAGCAGCAGGATGATTTTTTTTCTCATATTCGTGCAAAAAAAGTATGATTTTTGCCAAGCTAAATGGCCGGCGCATATTTCTAATCTGTCACAGATAGGAGAGGCAGGTAGACAGGCAGACGCAGAAAAACCAGTACTCCTGCCCTCCCGATTTCTGCTTTTCTATCATACCCCGCTTTGCTGTATTAATTTTAATGCGATGAGTGTTAGGCTATTTTTTTCTTTTAACCATAAGCACACTGCTCCTGCAAACAGCCGTTCCTTCTGGTTTTGGTGCATAAGGAGAGCAAATGAAAATAGAGGGAAAATGGAATAAATGATATGCGCCTGCAGAATTTCATTGTTAAATAAAAAAATAAAAAGTTTTTTTAAAAAAAAAGCAATTCTCTTTATGGAGTACATAGTGATTTAGGGTAGAAATTAAACCATCTCCTCTGGCTCAGCTGCCCAGCGCCGGAGCGGCTGCCGGACTGTCCTGCCCGTTGGAGGCTCCAGGTTGAGCTGGGTCCCTACGGAGACCTGGACCTCGGTCCAGCCCCAGGGCAAGTATTTAAAATCAGCCTTGAATTTCAGCATCTTTTGAACCAGGCTCACAGTCCTTACCCCGGCCCCTCCGGGAAACTCCCTCGATTGTCAGCATGGAGCAAAAAAAGGGAGGAAATGGCTGAAACCGCCGTGGACACCTCAGGAATGCAGGTCCTCAGCAGCATCCCGCCAGCCCCGAGTCCCCCGGTGTCCAGCAACGCCGTCCCGCCGCCACCAGCAAAAACGAGCGCCTTAAAAATACCTTGAAAAGCTTTTCCATGGGAAAAGGAGCCTGGGAGATGCTCGGCGCCATGTCCCTCGCTTCCCGGGCCAAAGCACCCTCGGCATCCGTGGGGAGCAGGAAAACCGCATCCCACGCTCAGCAGCATCCTTGGGGCCAGGAAAACAGCGAGCGCTCGCCGCCGGTCACATCCTGCCCCGAACTGGTGGAGAGACACGTCCAACGGCAGAGACACCGGGGCAAAAAAAGCACCCAAATTTCAGCAGAGCGAAGCTGGAGCGTGGCAGCTTCAGCATCCCCCCGCGGTGGGCGCCCATGGGGCGTAGGGACGGACTGGCACAAATCCAGGCACGGAGAAGCCGAGGGACCAGGGTGGCCCTGAGCCCACCCGTCGCTTCCCCCCACTTCCCGCAGCCCCCGGGGAGAAATACGACGCAAAACGCAAAAAAACCCTTTTTTAATCTGAATTCTTAGGCGCATCTTAAGACTTATGCTACATGTAAAATAAAATATTCCTATAGCGCTCGGGCACACAGCGATGCGCTTGGCATAGAAGAGGAACAGCACGACACAGATATACATATTTTCAGTATATATGAGCGCATGCATACGTGAGCCTGTGTTTAGATATACATATAAAACTAAAACAAATCCCTGTTTATTACTCAGTAGAGAAAACTGTAAGTTTTTTACATAAATAATCCCAGTGTAAATAAACTCCCCACCCTGAGCAAACTAAAAGTGATCCCATAGCAGATTTCTCTATTTTTCAAATAAATCATCGTTCCACCCGAACATGGACCTGGCAGCTAGAATTTCCAAATCACGCCGGAGCAGCGGTGGGATGGGAGCTGGAAACAACCCAAACAAACAATTTTACAAGTTCCAGAAGTCGAACCCCTTCCC
>VZTS01009060.1:18120-29625 GCA_013400795.1 Pluvianellus socialis | reverse complement strand
TTCCAACTCTAACCATTCTATGATTCTATGATTCTATATAGAAATCCATGCATTGAGTTGTGGATTTTTTTGGAGGGAGACATGTTTGGTTTGTTGGGATTTAAGAATAAACTCCTTAAAAAAGAATCTCATTTAAAGAAGAATGTCCTCTGAACAAAGACCTAGTGTGTTAGATATTTTGCACAAGTGCTATTAAACTGAAATACATTAACTATAGCACCGTAATAACAGAGAAAAGGGAAAGGAAAAGAAAGACATTGGCTTGTAGGGATGGTCAGGATTAACTGAAAGCCTCCTTTCTGAGTTAACCCTGTAAGTTAAGAGGTACATTTAAGAAGACATAAATCCATCTCAAGCTAAGATTTTTATTAAAGGGATTTTTGTGGGCTTCTAAATTAAATTCTAATTTTTCAGTCCTTAGGCTTCCTCCTTTCAAGTTCCCCATAAGTCTTCACTTCCATCTTTTTTATTCTTTTAAGCATTCTTCCCTTCCTTTCTCTTTCTTCCTGGATTGTACATTCATTTTAACTTTCATGCATATTCAGTCTTTCGTGACCCTAGGGTTCCAACATCAAGAGTTTGATTTAGCCTTGCTCTCTCCATCCTGTGTTACGGTTTACCCATTCACTTCCCCACTGTGTGGAAGAATCCTCCCAGAATGAGTGGATTGTGCCTCAGATGAGTGCTTCCAATACCACTGGCTGTTATCTGTAACACATACAGAATTTGTCTGCATAATAATCACTCAGGAATGATCTTAGCCATTTGACAGCGATGATATACCTGTGTAATGTAAATGGTAACATGTTAAACAGTGGTAATTCAGGCTTCAAGACTTAAGAGAAAACAAAGGCTTACCTTTAGATGTACTAGCAAAGCAAATCATCATCTTGATTTAATCAATGGCTTAAAAATCAAAATCAATTTGTGAGCTCTTAATTTTGTAGCATAGAATTACAAAATAATAGGACATAATTTAAGAATTCAGAAATATTGTAGAATGCATGTTCAACATAGCTTAATTAGGAAAGATTTCATGTTTGTTTTTTACATGTCATTTTTGCATAACAGTAAACTAATGAAGTCTAAACAAGCCAATAATAGTGATTGGACAAAGAAATCTTTGGAATTACTGCAGCAACAGAGTATAGGATTCTTACGTTACTGAGTTCAGTGACACTGTCTCAGTACTAATGCAGTACAGAGTTACAGTGATTCTGCATTTGTGTAGCTGTGTAAAATTAAGCAATACTGAGAGCTCCATGGTTTTTATGTCTGATTCATTAACTGTTGGTTATATTATGGGCACCTATCTTCTTTCTGCTATTCTAAGACATTAAAATGCGGGTATGTATCACAGAAGTTATCATACAAGCCTAGTTACAGGACTGTAAAAAATATCTATTTTGAAGCACAGCGTGCCATCTAGTGGAAATACCTTGCAAGCAACACAGCAGCTAGAACTAGAAAAGGTGGTGAAAGACACTAATCATCACCTTTCCTGAGCTGAGCAGCGGTGACCCACTATCCATTCGTGCTTTGTTTATTGAACACCTGATGTGTGAATCTCTGTTTCCAACTAACTCTAGCCAATTATTTGAGACGGTATTTGAGGATTTCTTATAAATTATTCAAATGAATGGGAATTGAGCAGAACTATTTTGAAAGCTGTGCATGAAATATTAGGGTCTCTTTAATGAAAGCTGACTTTCAACAGCAGAAGCCCAAGAGCTTAATTAACTGCTCACTGAGACACTGCAGAGTAACTCACCCTCCACAAACAATTCCTGTGGCTTCGGGGTTTTCTTTTTCTTCATATTGGGACATAAAAGAAAATGCTGGCAGTACTCCTTGTTCTTGCACTGACAAGCAACAGCAAATTTTGAAAGAGAAATTTCATAGAATCACAGCATCACAGAATCACAGAATGGCTGAGGTTGGAAGGGATCTCTGGAGGTCATCTGGTCTGCTTCCACTACTCGAGGAACCACCTAGAGTCAGTTGCCCAGGACCTGGTTACCAGGGACATGGAGAAGGCTGAGGTACTCAACAACTTTTTTGCCTCAGTCTTCACTGGCAAGTGCTCTAGACATGCTGCCTAAGTTATAGAAGGCAAAGGCAGAGTCTGGGAGAATGAAGAACTGCCCAGTGTAGGAAAAGATCGGATTCAAGACCATCTGAGGAACCTGAACATGCACAAACCCATGGGAACTGATGAGATAGATCAGAGGGTCCTGGGGAAACTGGCAGATGAAGTTGCTAAGCCACTATCCATCATATTTGAAAAGGCACTCTGGTGAAGTTCCCACTGACTGGAAAACGGGAAACATAACTCCTCTTTTTAAAAAGGAAAAAAAAGGAAGACCCTGGGAACTACAGACCCGTCAGTCTCTCCTGTGTGTCCAGCAAGATCATGGAGTAGATCCTCCTGGAAATTATGCTAAGGCACATGGAAAATAAGGAGGTGATTGGTGACAGCCAACATGGCTTCACTAAGGGCAAATCATGCCTGACAAATTTTGTGGCCTTCTATGATGGCGTTACAGTGTAGTGGATAAGGGAAGAGCAACTGACATCATCTAACTGGTCTTGTGCAAAATATTTGACACTGTCTTGCACCATATCCTTCACTCTCAATTGGAGAGACATGGGTTTGATGGATGGACTACTGGGTGGATAAGGAATTGGCTGGATGGCCACACTCAAACAGTTGTGGTCAATGGCTTGATGTCTGGGTGGAGAAAATAATGAGTGGTGTTCCTTGGGAGTGAATATCAGACGAGCGTTGTTTAACATTTTTTTTGGCAACATGGACAGTGGGATTGAGTGCACGCTCAACAAATTTCCTGATGAGACCAAGCTGTGTGGTATGGTTGGCACACTGGAGGGAAGGGATGCCATCCAGAGGGACCTGGACAGATTTGAGAGGTGGGCCCATGCAAACCTCATGAAGTTCAGCAAGGCCAAGTGCAAGGTCCCACACGTAGTTTGATGCAATCCCAGGCATAAATACAGGCTGGGCAGAGAATGGATTGAGACCATCCCTAAGGAGGACGACTTGTGTCTGTTGGTAGATGAGAAGCTCAACCTGAGACAGCAATGTGCACCTGCAGACCTGAAAGCCAGACGCATCCTGGGCTACATCAAAAGAAGCAGGTTGAGGGAAGTGTTTCTGCTCCTCTACTCCTCTACCCAGCTCTGGTGAGTCCCCACCCAGAGTACTGCATCCAGCTATGGAGCCCCCNATACAGGCTGGGCAGAGAATGGATTGAGACCATCCCTAAGGAGGACGACTTGTGTCTGTTGGTAGATGAGAAGCTCAACCTGAGACAGCAATGTGCACCTGCAGACCTGAAAGCCAGACGCATCCTGGGCTACATCAAAAGAAGCAGGTTGAGGGAAGTGTTTCTGCTCCTCTACTCCTCTACCCAGCTCTGGTGAGTCCCCACCCAGAGTACTGCATCCAGCTATGGAGCCCCCACATAAGAAGGACATGGACCTGTTGGAGTGAGTCCAGAGAAGGGTCACAAAGATGATCAGAGGGCTGGAGTATCTACCCTAGAAGGAGAGGCTAAGAGAGTTGGGGTTGTTCAGCCTAGAGAAGAGAAGGCTCCAAGGAGACCTTCTAGCAGCCTTCCAGTACTTAAAAGGGGCCTACAAGAAAGATGGGGAGGGACTCTTTATCAGGGAGTGCAGTGACAGGATGTGGGGTAATGGTTTTAAACTGAAAGAGGGTAGATTTAGATCAGATATTAGGAACAAATTCTTTACTGTGAGAGTGGTGAGACACTGGAAGAGGTTGCCCAGAGAAGTTGTGGATACCCTGTCCCTGGAAGTGTTCAAGGCCAGGTTGGATGGGTTTTTGAGCAAACAGGTCTAGTGGAAGGTGCCCCTGCCCATCGCAGGCATCTTGGAAGTAGATGATCTTTAAGGTCCCTTCCAACCAAAATGATCCTATGATTCTAGGANCTGGAAAACGGGAAACATAACTCCTCTTTTTAAAAAGGAAAAAAAAGGAAGACCCTGGGAACTACAGACCCGTCAGTCTCTCCTGTGTGTCCAGCAAGATCATGGAGTAGATCCTCCTGGAAATTATGCTAAGGCACATGGAAAATAAGGAGGTGATTGGTGACAGCCAACATGGCTTCACTAAGGGCAAATCATGCCTGACAAATTTTGTGGCCTTCTATGATGGCGTTACAGTGTAGTGGATAAGGGAAGAGCAACTGACATCATCTAACTGGTCTTGTGCAAAATATTTGACACTGTCTTGCACCATATCCTTCACTCTCAATTGGAGAGACATGGGTTTGATGGATGGACTACTGGGTGGATAAGGAATTGGCTGGATGGCCACACTCAAACAGTTGTGGTCAATGGCTTGATGTCTGGGTGGAGAAAATAATGAGTGGTGTTCCTTGGGAGTGAATATCAGACGAGCGTTGTTTAACATTTTTTTTGGCAACATGGACAGTGGGATTGAGTGCACGCTCAACAAATTTCCTGATGAGACCAAGCTGTGTGGTATGGTTGGCACACTGGAGGGAAGGGATGCCATCCAGAGGGACCTGGACAGATTTGAGAGGTGGGCCCATGCAAACCTCATGAAGTTCAGCAAGGCCAAGTGCAAGGTCCCACACGTAGTTTGATGCAATCCCAGGCATAAATACAGGCTGGGCAGAGAATGGATTGAGACCATCCCTAAGGAGGACGACTTGTGTCTGTTGGTAGATGAGAAGCTCAACCTGAGACAGCAATGTGCACCTGCAGACCTGAAAGCCAGACGCATCCTGGGCTACATCAAAAGAAGCAGGTTGAGGGAAGTGTTTCTGCTCCTCTACTCCTCTACCCAGCTCTGGTGAGTCCCCACCCAGAGTACTGCATCCAGCTATGGAGCCCCCACATAAGAAGGACATGGACCTGTTGGAGTGAGTCCAGAGAAGGGTCACAAAGATGATCAGAGGGCTGGAGTATCTACCCTAGAAGGAGAGGCTAAGAGAGTTGGGGTTGTTCAGCCTAGAGAAGAGAAGGCTCCAAGGAGACCTTCTAGCAGCCTTCCAGTACTTAAAAGGGGCCTACAAGAAAGATGGGGAGGGACTCTTTATCAGGGAGTGCAGTGACAGGATGTGGGGTAATGGTTTTAAACTGAAAGAGGGTAGATTTAGATCAGATATTAGGAACAAATTCTTTACTGTGAGAGTGGTGAGACACTGGAAGAGGTTGCCCAGAGAAGTTGTGGATACCCTGTCCCTGGAAGTGTTCAAGGCCAGGTTGGATGGGTTTTTGAGCAAACAGGTCTAGTGGAAGGTGCCCCTGCCCATCGCAGGCATCTTGGAAGTAGATGATCTTTAAGGTCCCTTCCAACCAAAATGATCCTATGATTCTAGGAATCTATGATGACTGTGTCCAGATGAGTTTTGAAGACCTCCAAGGATGGAGTCTCCACAATGTGTCTTGACAACCTGTGCCAGTGATTGATCATGCTCACAGTAAAATGGTGTTTCCTGATATGCAGATGGAACCTCATGCATTTTGATTGGTGCCCATTGCCTCTTTTCCTGTCACTGGGAAGCACTGAGAAGAGCCTGGCTGTGTCTTCTTTAGACCCTCCCTTAAGGTGTTTATATATATTTGAGATTGCCCTCAATGCTTCCCCTCTGTAGGCTAAATAGCCCCAGGTCTTTCAGTCTTTTCTCATAGGATAGATACTTCACTCTGTTCTTCATCTTTGTGATCCTTCATTGGAATCTTTCCACTCTCTTATACTGGGGACCCCAGAACTGGACACAGTACTCCAGGTGTGCCCTTACCAGTGCTGAGTAGAGAGGAAGGATCCCCTCTCTCAACATGCTGACAGTCCTTTGCCTAATGCAGACCTTGATACCGCTAGCCTTCTTTGCTGGAAGGATACACTGCTGGTTCATTTCCAATTTGCTATCCAACAGGACTTCCTTGTCCTTTTCTCTAAATCTACTTTCCAGATGAGTGGCCTCACTATATACTGGTGCATTCATTTCAAAGAGGATAATATATCGGTTATGTTACTGCAAATTCTGATGTTATCATGTATTCTGTTACACATTTAAAGGAGTTATTAGTTTATCTTTGCTTTTTCTTCCCACAAATCGATATCAGACATAGGTTTCATCACCCTTCAACTGCACACATCATCCTGTGAATCACTTCATAGATTAAACACATAATAAGTTCAATCTGTAGAATGTATCTGTTAACTAAGTGGTCATCCTCTGATTTTGGTGGGACAACTAAGTCATGACCTCTGCCTCTCAGCTTTGTTATTTCATCTTCAGAAAGCTTTCTGTTGACATGAGTACACCAGCCATCCTCACACTGCTGAGTTAATAACTGAGCATTAAGGCGTATTCAGGTGTGATAACATGCAGCTGCCTGTCTTACCAGAGCCTAAGAGGAAGGGAGAAGGGGAGATGGCTGCATTCAACATTTCTAAAAGAGCTCAGCAAGAACTATTTTACTTGTCATTACAGCAAAAAATACTGGTTTGAGAGTCTCACGTACTTACCGTTTTGTTTAGCCAGTTCAAATGAATCTATGACCATTCTGTTTCTGGAAGAGAAGTCCTGCTCTTACTCCCAAAAGACACACAAGGGCAGGGCTGAATTATCTTTTTTCACATCAGTGTGGTTTAAAAGCACTGAAGCTAATTGTGAAACTGCACCCCAGAGGCAAGCTGGCTGATGAGCAGTACCATTCATCTCAGATGCCAGTGCCTCCCAGTGCAGGTTCACAGCTCCCACTGGATTGTGAATTCAGCAGTCTCAAGTTTCCCATGCCTCTTGTGTGCTCAGTGAAGAAGGAAAGCTCTTCTGAGGCTGCAAAATCTCACCTTGGTTCCCAGCTCCTGTTAAGATTCAAGGCTATCCAAGAGATATGCAAAATATTCAAATAAGGTGTGGAGGCATTCACCTTCCTCTCCCTCTTTTTTACACTGGTGTTAATAGGCTAATAACTGGATCACTTCAAACTACTAAATCTAATGAAATTCACGTGGAGGAAGAAAGAATTTTTCAAAGGAACCTCAGAGCCGTTTGTTGTTCTCTTTGAGAACTCTTGGAGGTTTTTCAGAGCAGAAGAGGAAGAACATAGTATATAGCTTTTAAAAATGGGGAAGGGGGAGGACAGAGAGAAGGAACAAGCTTCCTGATCTTGTAGTCTAATTGCAGTTCCCAGAAGTGTACTGGAAAAAAATCATCAACTGATCTGTTTATAGCCTTTGGAAAATGAAAGACACTATAAAGAACAAATCACTTCAGAGCAATGCAATTTAAAGACAAAACAAAAGAAAACAAACAAACAAACAAAAAATCCCAAAATATAAGTCACTGTCTCTTTCTAACTTTTACCATTGGCTCAGATGACCTTACAGTAACACTTAGGACACATGGTACAAAGAAGAAATGATAGAGTGGGAGTAAAACTTGACACAAAACTGTACAGGATGAATAAATCAGAGGTTAACCACCAAAATGACAGACAGTTTTGAGCAGGGTTCTTCCATCTGTCTTTGACAGTTTCTAATCTTAACATAAATCAGTAAATGTCAAGTTGCAGCAAAAAGGGAGACAAGTGCTGAGATGTATAAACATGACTGTTGCTTGTAAGACTGAAAGAAAAGAAAAAAAAAGAAAAAAAATGTCTACTTTGCTCATAGTCCAGAACATGTAACAAGAATGTGCAGAAGTACAGGAAACATGACCTACAAAGAATGACTGTAGGTATGAGGACTGTTTAGTCTGTAGAAGACTAAAGGCATAGTCTTTGTATGAATAAGTGTTGCTGTTGCAAAGAAGGGAATAACTTGTTCGTAGTGTCCACAGGGAATAAGAAAAACATTTCCATTACAGGAGGTTCTTAAGGACAGATTTGACAAATATTTGGTACAAACAGCTTGGACATAGTTAATTTGAAAGTGAAGGGATCTCTTATATGAATCTCAAGGTCAATTTCAGTAATAATTTCTATGACTGATGATAAACATATTGGCCAAACTATTACACATATTTCCTGTGTCCAGAACTGAAATTCTCAGAAGTACTGGTAAGAATCAAGGCTATTTCTGTTCCTGGATATGTTTGAAATTTGAGGAAGGAATCAAAGCTCTCTACACTACCTTAGTTTTCTTTTTCAGAGGAAATATTGGAAAAAGAAATGGGAAACCTTTCCGTTGTACAATGGCTGTCTGTTTATGTCTTGAAGTGAAAGACATTTGTAAAGTTCTCATAAATACTTTTAATTCTCAGCAATAAGCCTCAATGTTAAAAATTATTGCTTTGGAATAATCTGCCTCTTCTTGTACTTCCTCTCCTGTTCCAACCCTTTTTATCCAGATGTGTAATATAACACATGAATCTGACCAAATGACACAACCAAGCATTTTAAAAAAGAGGAGCAGAACTTGGGAAAGATAAAAGAAAATAAGGTAAGACTTCAGATAGGGCTACTAAGATCTCAGAATCTCTGAGCAGATATTTTCATGACATGAGTCTGGACATTACACACCAATTTTCCTACAAAAATGAGACTCTCAAAGTTATATCAAGGTCTGGTTTAATTAGTTTCCTGTGGATGAAATGGCCTAGCAGTCGCTGCCTAGGTGCCATGTGGGACAGTAGATCCCTGTGGGCCAGGGGCCAGGAGTGGCAGAGTCTGCCCAGGGCAGGGCCTGGCATCTGGGGCCTGTCCCACCACCCCAGCCAGGAGCAGAGCAGCCAGGGAGCACCAGGGCACTCCAACCCCAGGGCATCAGGCATCTCTCTAGGGACAGGGATCGGGACCAGGCTGGAACATGGGCCTATGGGTTGGTCAGGCTCAGCAGGGCCCATGGCTGAGCAGGACAGGGCTGTGGGGAGTCTGAGATTGGTCCTGATGTGACAGTATCACTAAGGCAGGGGCTGATGACCCCGGGGGCTAACATGGGGTTCTGGGCTGTGGATAGGGTGGGGAAAGCTGGACAGGAGCAGTCAGGGGTCGTGGTGCCTGCAGAGTCTTGAAAATGACCTTGAAAATGTTAGATATTGCATCCCCAATGATGTGTTGACCTGGAAATCATGACTGTCAGGTATTCTTAAGGGAAGATTATAAACATTCTCTCATTATTAAAGATTAAAAAAAGACAAATATTATATCAAGTGGTAGCAAAAATAATAAACAACCACCCAACCCCCAAGCCCCCTAAATTATGTCCTTCCTACTAAAAATGTGTTTGCTTAAGTAAGCAGCGTTCTTCAAACTTTAACCCTTTGGAGCCTTCCTCTCCAGATTGCTGGAGCTTTTGCTCTTTCTGGGGCTCTTGCTTTCCTTCTTCAGTGGCCAGCTTCCGAGGAGGACTTCATCGGTTCGTCTGCCTTTGATCCCGACCCGTGTGTTCCTGAATCCAGTTCCCTTCTGTCGCTGAGTCCAGTCTGGGACTTCCCCAGTGCCTGCTGGTGACATGATTGTCATCCTGGGAGCTTGATGCGGTTTTGTATATATTTCATTATTTTCTTTTTGTTATTTTATTCTTTATATTTCAGTAAAGTAGTTTAGTTCTTACTAAACTAGTCTCTCTTTTCTCTCTCCTGCTCGGCAGGAGAGAGGGAACATCTGCCGCTTGACTTGCTCGGGCCAATCCGGCCCAAACCCATGACAAAGTGACAGAGGTTCTCTGGCTGTTTGTTGATGCCATGAATGTAACCACAGAATACCTGTGAAGTGGTACCTTCCCATACAAAGGATTGCCTCCACACAAAAATTTGCTACAATAAATTGGGGTATAAGAAGACACTTGCCTTCTGTACTTTTATTTGGAAGAACACACAGATACTCAGAGTAGAAATTTTAGGTCAAATCCTATGGTCTGTACTGAATGACACTAGAATTATACCCATACAAACACATGCCACATTGATTCAAGTCATATGGAAAAGGGTGTAAAAACTTTCTTAACATAAAATACTAAGAAAACTATGATTGTTTGCACAAAAAAATGAAAGAATCATAAGAGTCCTGTCCTATCACATCACTCTTCTAGAGGGCTAACAACACCATACGTAGGAGAAAAGTTCCTAGTTTCATTCAAACAAACAGGACTTACAAATCTATAAAAAACTTGCCAAATGCTGTGTCACCTAAGGATAACTGTTTCTTTCCTTTTTTCTAATTTCTCTCAAAGGCCAGACTCATCAAACAGAGGAGTCTTCCAGGATCTCTGAAGGTCAGTAGGATGAGATTAATTTGCACATGAGTGAGGATCAAATTCCGGAGAGAAGCATCATTATGAGCGCCAACAATTTCCTTTTTGCTTTCATCTCTCTGATGGCCCATCAGTTCTCCAGTTCATACATTGGCTGCTAATGCATGTTTTTTTCTTCTAGCTCTCTGCCTTTCCCAGGGAACCTTTGTAATTGGGAAAAAAAAATTTCATGTGCAGATAGTGTTTTAGCTGATAGAGCTAACAAGAAAATTAGCAAACAAAACAAATTGCCACAAGCCATCGAAGCTGAGCATGCAAGTAACTGGCACTTGATGTATCTTACAGAGATATCATGTTTTAAGCTGGCAATGGCTTCTGGTGTTTCAGTGGGGGTCAAATGGAGGAAGAGTTTAAAAGAATCCCTCTAATTTAAGTTCTTTAAATGTACCCTTCATTTAAAGACAGCTTTAGAAGTTTCCCAATAATTAAATAATTTGAAAAGGTGGTAGGAAATTAAGGAAAGGGAAGTAAGAGAATTGTAGAACTGGCAGTATCATTAACATTATGTTATCGCTGAAAATTATATACTTGCATTATCCTGATGGGCCCTGAATTGATGGGTTAAGCACAGTTGTGAGTTTCTGAATGAAATGACTGGAATCAGGGAAAAAATTCAACATCCAAAGGTTATGTTATTACAAGAAATTTGACATATCTTATCATTTGCTGTGATTACATTTCTTAGGGCACATATTCACATGCACTTTTTATCAAGCATGAAAGTATTTTTATTCACTGACCATCTGAGGGTAAAAAGAGGAAAGAGGAAACTGATTGAAGTACAAAATGCTGTAGCTTTTGTAAAGAAGTACAAAGTTAGGTAAATTTTTTCATTTTTACCTTTGTTTCCCACTAAATCTTCCCCTCTTTTCCATCCCATATACACATTTCTTACCTTTGTATAAATTTGGACTAGCTGTTCAACAGTGGATGTATTTATTCAATGAACTAGAGATTCATTCCCTTATATGCCATCTTTTTCTGATGCCAAATCACCTTCATATGAATTGCCTGCAGGCTGCACACTTGTACTGCATTTATTATGGAACTTCTGATGTCATGATGACTTTTCCAGACTCCAGCTGTAATGCATCTGGTGTTTATGGAGGTCAAAAGAGCCAGAAAAATGTGCTTTTGCTTTTTTTCTGCCAGTTTGTGTCTTTTTTTCAACACAAAAGTTTCAACAGGTGTTATCCATTGTAAAAAAAAAAAAAAAAAAAAAAAAAAAAAAAAAA
>VZTS01009060.1:5374-17938 GCA_013400795.1 Pluvianellus socialis | reverse complement strand
AAAAAAAAAAAAAAAAAAAAAAGAAAAAAGAAAAAAAAAGAAAACTTTACAGATGTGACCTCTTGGGGAAGGTAACTTGCTGCAAAAACTATACCTTTTACAGTATTCTGCATTCTGCTCCTGTAAACCTTTTCTGACGAAAAAAATATTGTCACAGTGCAGTCATATAGCTGGGTAGACAGCCCCCTGATATATCTGAAAAGATCATTACAAATTAAAAAAGAACATGCTTCAGGGTACAGATATATTTTCAGGTGAAGGTGAACAGGAGTGTGCATATCTGTCTTTCTAACATATAGGGAATGTGATAATTAAACTTGAAATTACAGAGCTATAAAAGAAGAAAAATCACTTCCAGGATGGAGGTCTGTTCACTTCCTCTCAACAAGAGTTTTTTCACAGCAGAAGAAAGATAGCTTCTTAACAGCTTCTTCTGGTTCTTTTGTCCTGCAGTCCTATTCTTCTGCGCCAAGATGTCCAATAGCCTTTGCCTGAATAAATGAGTAAGAAAAGCTGTGTTCATGAACTGAGGAATGTGCACAGACAGAACCGCATTGTTTCTCTGAAGAGTTCTCTGTGATGGGTGTTTGTTAAACCATCACATCACTATGTCTCATAAAGATGGTGATGAAAAGTAAGTTTACAAATTGCTTTGCGATTTGCTTGTCAAACAAAGTTATGTAAAAAGAGGAATTTAAAGAGTCTGGTCATTCAAAAAAATTAGCATGCAGCATAAAATATGCTACATATTTCCGCTGACAGAAGAAAGATGAGCTGCTTCTGCTTTCAACTAATGTTTAACCTTGTTAACATACAGTATCTAGCACCACTTTTAATGTATTAGGTAAAAAATAATCCCTTTGTAAATTCACTGGAACTGCAATAGAAGCAGTCACTTGAGGATATAGTTCTAAACCGCCAGCCTGACAAAACTAAAGATAATTGTGCTGTGTGCACTGGACCACAATAATTACTCTGATAAAGTCTCACTAAAATCTCACCAAGTCTCACCAAAAGTTTCCAAAAAACCCTTTTCCTGGATTGTTGGTTTGTCTGTCCCGGAGCTGGGAACACTTCTTAGCCTGCCATCTAGATCTAGCAATTCCAGAGTCCATGATTGAGGTGCAACAAAAATGCCAGTTTTCATATTCCTTACTGTGGAATAAAGAAACTGCAAGATCCTGGCATCTAAATGAAGTCCAGCTCTTGAGTTCTCAGTAATTACCCTGCATGTCATAGCTCTAGGTAACCTTCTTAAGGTTTTGAATTTTGAGACTGTGTCCTAAAGAGTTGGAGCATAGAGGCTACATTTCATGAAAAAATTTTTCAAGACTTGTACTGTCAGTGCAGTATGAGTGACACCCCAGATGCCACAGAGCCTGCCAGTCTTCCTGCAGATATTCTGTGAAACAGGAATTAGACAATCCCTTGCAGCTACAGAGGCCTAGAAAATTCCAGCCAAATTTGATCTGAAAGCAAATTCTAAGGAAAGAACATTCTCCACAGACTGAAAGTTCCCCCAGTCTGCAGTTGATCAACAAAGTAATGAGAAAGCAGTTAAAATATAGCATCAGACTATTTTGCAAATAAAATAAATAAATCCTAGAAAAAGATGCATACACTTGTTTTATCTGCCATAACATCTTACTGTACAATCTGTAAAATATTTCCTTTCCTCATCTGCTACAGTTAACCATGGATGTGAACTACAGATTTAAACAGAGAGATTAGATACTCAGCTTTTTTCCCTCATGTTGTCACATGTAACTTGGAAGAAGGTGCAGGCCACTCAGGACTACAGAGCTGCTATGAGGCTATGTAAGGAGAAAATTAGAAGGGCTAAAGCCCAAATAGAACTTAACCTGGCATCTGGTATTAAGGACAATAAAGAAACTTTCTATAAATACACTAGCAATAAAAGGGAGACTGAGGAGAATCTTCATCTTTTAGTAGACAGGGGTGTAAAAATAATAACAAAAGATGAGGAAAAGGTTGAGGCACTTAATGCCTTCTTTGCCTCAGTCTTTAACAGTAAGACCAGTTGTTCCCTGAGTACCTAGCCCCTTGAGTTAGTAGATATGGACAAGGAGCAGAATGAAGTCTCCATATTCCAGGGGGAAATGGGGAGTGACCTGCTACAGCACTTAGACATACACAAGTCTATGGGGTTGGATGGATCCACCCAAGGGTACTGAGGGAGCTGGCAGAAGTGCTCACCAAGGCACTTTCCATCATTTATTGGCATTCCTGGCTGACCAAGGAGGTCCCAGTTGACCGGAGGTTCACAAATGCGATGCCCAACCACAAAAAGGGCGAGAAGGAAGACCTGGGGAACTACGGGCCTGTCAGTCTGACCTCAGTGCTGGGGAAGATTATGGAGCAGATCATCCTGAGTACCATTATGCAACACATGCAGGACAACCAGATGATCACGCCCAGTCAGCATGGGTTCATGAAAGGCAGGTCCTACCCGATCTCCTTCTATGACAAGGTGGCCCACTTGGTGGATGAGGGAAAGGCTGTGGACGTTGTCTACCTGGACTTCAGTAAAGCCTTCAACATGGTTTCTGACAGCATTCTCCTGGAGAAACTGGCTGCTCATGGCGTGAATGGGCATACGCTTCACTGGGTCAAAAACTGGCTGGAAAGCCAGGCCCAAAGACTAGTGGTGAATAGAGTTAAATCCAGTTGGTGGCTGGCCACAAGTGGTATTCCCCAGGGCTCAGTGATAGGACTGGTTTTCTTTAATATCTTTACCAACAACCTGGATGAGAGAATCAAGTGCATCCTCAGTAAGTTTGCAGATGACACCAAAATAGGTGGGAGTGTCAACCTGTTTGAGGATAGGATGGCCCTACAGCAGGATCTGGATAGGCTGGATCGATAAGCCAAAGCCAATGGCATGAGGTTCAACAAGGCCAAGTGCTGAGTCTGGCACTTGGGTCAGAACAATCCCATGCAGTGCTCCAGTGTGGGGAAGAGTGGCTGGAAAAGGATCCGGGGGTGTTTGTTGACAGCCAGCTGCATACGAGCAAGCAGTGTGTCCAGGTGGCCAAGAAGGCCAACAGAATCCTGGCTTGTATAAGGAATAGTGTAGCAATCAGGAAGAGGGAAGTGGTTGTGCCTCTGTAGTTGGCACTGGTAAGGCCCCACCTCGAATACTGTGTTCAGTTTTGGGCCCCTCACTACAAGAAAGACATCAGGGTGCTACCGCATGCCCAAAGAATGACAGCAAAGGTGGTGAACAGCCTAGAGCACAAACCTTATGAGGAACAGATGAGGGAACTGGGATTGTTTACTCCGGAGAAAAGGAGGCTGAGGGGAGACTTTATTGCTCTCTACAACTACCTGAGAGGAGGTTGTAGAAATGTGGGGGTCAATCTCTTCTCCCAAGTAACAGGCGATAGGACAGGAGGAAACGGCCTCAAGTTGTGTCAAGGGAGGTTTAGATTGGATATTAGGATGAATTTCTTAACAGAAAGGGTTATCAAGCATTGGAACAGGCTGCCCAGGGAAGTGGTGGAGTCACCATTCCTGGAGGTATTTAAAAGACGGGTGGACGTGGTGTTGAGGGACATGGTTTAGTGGTAGTTTTGGCAGTGTTAGGTTGATAGTTGGACTCAATGACCTTAAAAGTCTCTTCCAGCGTAGGTGATTCTATGATTCTATTCTATGATTCTAAAACTCCTCATTTTCACTGCAAAGTCATTTCTTTTTCATTTAAGATAGTTACTTCTAGTTGAGACCCAAATTGCCTGAGATGGACAGGCAGAGATGACAGAAGCCAATGACACACAACGCCCAGAAGACTATAAACTTGCATTGATTAAAACCAAAAAAATCATAAAAGGGCAAGATGGGGAGGTATACAGTATGACTACAAACACTACAATTAAGATATCTAGCTGTATGTGTTCATGTGTGAACTAGATATCAAAACTTCAAATAGGGTGAAGTCAAAGGAGATCCACGAACAGATTCAGATGCCAAAAATACTATTATAAAACTTGCTATTGGAAATGCTCTAGGTATCCCTTGTGGATTCCATCTGTCCTTCCTGAAGGGTGCATGTCTCCCTTACTCCTGTCTCATATCTGCCAGTGTTGGGATGGTTTGTCTTTTTTGACCGTTGTTAAGCATAGATAAAGCTATCATGAATAGTGTAACTTAAATTTTTTATTTCTGATTATAATCATCTCAGAGCTCTTCTTTTCATGTGTGAAACCAGGAAACATAGATGATTTTCTTTTTTTATGCCGTTTGATATTTGTCTGTTTGAATTTTATCTGAGTTATTAATTCACATGTCTCAAAATTCTAGGACAATTCATCTTCTGCCATCATCCTCAGTGTGATGAATAGTTTTTTATAACTCTTTTTTTTCCCAATAAATATATGAGTACGTTCAACAGCCTATATCGCAGAGCACAGGTCTGGGCAAAACTCTACTTGTATGCTCCATCCATGGAAAGACAGTATTATTTACCTATACTCTTAATTTCCTACTTTTGAAATTACTATTCAGCTTAGTTTTTATCTCATGGTTGCACAGTTTCCTTAAAGTTATTTAGTGAGGGATTTTGCCAAAAAGATTTTGAAGTTCAATTATATCAATGGGTTCACTCTGACACGTATTCTAAAGAACTCCAACGGGTCTGCAAAATGACATTTCCCTTAACAGAACACCTGCAGACTCATACCTGAGTGGGTTGTATTTACTCCAGTGTCCACCAATTCTATCTTTTATTAGAGTGATAACTTCTACTAACTGCTTTTGATTATTTTGCCCTGTGCAAGTGTCAGGCTCAGTGCCTTATAATTTCCTGCATTCCTTCTGGAAAGCTTTCTGAAGATTGACATATTTTTCCTTCCCACACACACTGTCTTTTGGTACAGAGGAAGTTGTCAAGAGAAGATTATACACTGCCACTAATACATCAGCTACTTAATCTCTGAATTTTCTTATAGTACTTAGTGATAACCAACTAGCATACTGTTTTATTAGTGAAATATTTGCAACTTAAAAAGAAA
Source organism: Pluvianellus socialis (assembly GCA_013400795.1). Taxonomy (NCBI): domain Eukaryota; kingdom Metazoa; phylum Chordata; class Aves; order Charadriiformes; family Charadriidae; genus Pluvianellus; species Pluvianellus socialis. The sequence continues at coordinate 12,908 of VZTS01009060.1, read as the reverse complement.
AACGAGATTATTTTTAATGATGGGTACATCACACTTTAAAAATTTTCTAAACAAAACTTTCTAGAATCTTCTCCCTCCTTTCCTTCACTTTCATTAAAAATATGTAGCCAGATACTCCTATTTTAACAAGAAAACAGAAAGAGTGAATTTTATTGGGAGAAAAAAGAAAAAAGTTGAGAACAGAAGTGCTGTAAGTGCTAACTGTATGTTAACGTCAGACTTCTATATTCATAAAGGGTTGTCTTGTCTCAGATTAAGACTAAATATTTAAATGACAACAAACATGTTTCTTCTAGAAATAAAAATATCTATTACAGTAGGAAAAATGTTCACATTTTCTAAAACAAAAAGACATGTATTTGAGTACTAAGTATTTCTCATCTTCCGGTAACAAACAATAAGATTTAATAAAATGTAAAAGTTCTGAAAACAATGCTGCTACAAGACGTACTAAAGCAGGAGGACTTCATAAAAGAACACATTTGAGAGAAGCTCACACTGACAACTCCATCACTACAAAAATATTCCAGAGTAAGTTAGGTAACAAAATAGTTTAGATATATTTCAGTAAATAGGAGTCAGTTTTACCACATGTAAATGGCTTAATTTACTGGTTGAGAATATTCAGTGCTAAAAGTCATGGAACTATTAAAGTGTTTAGAACTGTGAACCTTGAGAGTAGGTGTTTGTTATAAGGAACTGTTGCCATATCCTATGAAATGTCTGTTTTTAAAAGTGGAAAATATTATTGCAATAGCAATTTTGTTGGCTTTCTTTATTCATTGCTAAATAACGTGAATATTCTCATTTGTGCTCTGGCATATAAAGCAGTACTGAAACTTCACCTGCAAGCTTATGTAGGTAGAAAAATCCTGTAGTTATGTGGTCTGCTTAAGCTGCTGAGATCACATAGTTAAATTAGGATTCTGAACTAGTCTAACTCCTCACTGACTCCTAATTTATTTGGAGCCTAAGTCTACTTTTCTAGAAGAAGTTAAAAGGCAGACACTGAAGTTGAAAAGAGCCTTCCTATTTTCAAGGTTCTTGCACTTTCTTCTACAGGGATGAAACTTTCAGTGGACCTGTTCTAACACTTGGGCTCCTGAGGTTTCTTCCCATCAGAAGCATCTAATTCTGGTCGACTTTCTATGCAGGACAGGGAATTCCTGCCATAGGACTCTGCCACTCCTTACCTCTCCCAGTTTCCTGGACTGAATATTTTTTTGCGAGAGACTGATGTCAGTTTTGCTTCTTCCTATTCGTGTTCTCTATTTTAAGAAAGATTCTTGCAGAATTCATCGTCCCTGCACATTAAGCAAGTTTATACTCTTACCTATCCAAGACTGGTGTACAAGTGCAGATAGGTAACTCTATGAGTGTTCACAAATCTAAACAAGTGCTTGTAGAATCTTGCGAGTGTGCATCTCTGAGGACTTTCTAAGGATTTTCTTTATGTTTCAGAATAACCAAACAATTTCTTTTTGGAGTGCAATATTTTTTCTTTCCCTTATTAAAAACATATATACATTGTTTACTGGTCATTTATCAGACAGAAGACACTACCAAAGAAAAATCTGGGTGAGACAGCAGAATCAGCAAGTGCACCACATTCAGAACCTACAGTGAGAAAGGCTTAAAAGCCAAAACTGAAAATGCTCTATTTCTTTGCAAAAGTTGCCTAAAACCCAGTAGATGCCTGAAATTAATTCATTTCAGACACGCAACTCTCACCACACTCAGATGCATACTGTCCTTACCCGTGCTAAGCCTCTGTTCTATACAAGTAATGCTTAGCCACAGAAATTGAGCAAAGGTCTATGTAACACTCTTCTGGGGCCAATCTGTTAAGTCTGCTCTAAATGCCTAACACAGACACTGACCCATTTACAAAACAAAAGAACAGCTTCTCTTCTTGAAAAAATGTCTTTCCTGTGCCTTGAATCTCATGTTTGTTATCGTCTGTGTCAACAGACTGTATATTTATGTATCAGCTGGTATACTGGGGCATGCATGGGAACTATAGGTTTGAAACCCCTAAGGTCAGAAAAGTACAGCATCCACAGTTTCTTTATTTCTCGAAAAATACTGTAATTACTAGGCTCAAAATTAACTGTGTCTTTCTCATGCATCTTTTGCCTTTCATAAAAGAAAGAGTGAAGCATGTGTAATTCTTTAAAGGACATTTGTAACCACCTTTAAAGACCCAAAATAAATGGAAAGTTTGAAACAAATCCTCAAGCAGTAAGAATAGAATAGAATAGAATAGAATAGAATAGAATAGAATAGAATAGAATAGAATAGAATAGAATAGAATAGAATAGAATAGAATAGAAATTTCAGTTGGAAGGGACCTACAAAGGTCATCTAGTCCAACTGCCTGACCACTTCGGGGCTGACCAAAGGCTAAAGCAAATTATTAAGGACATTTTCCAAATGTCTCTTAAACACTGACAGGCACGGGGCATTGACCACCTCTCTAGAAAGATTATGTCCGTGTTTGACTACCCTCTCGATAAAGAAATGTTTCTTAATGCCAAGTCTGAACTTCCCTGACCTAGCTTTGAACCGTACCCACTTGACCCATAACTGAATACCAGGAATCAGCACCTCCCTCTCCATTTCCCCTCCTCTTGAAGCCTCAGAGACTGTTGAGGCTTCTCTCTCAGTCTGCTTCTCTTCAAACAAGACAAACGTGGTGTCCTCAACTGCTCCTTATAGGATACGCCTTCCAGCACCTTCACCAGCTTTGCTGCCCTCCTCTGAATGCATTCAAGTACCTTAACATTCTTCTTAAGTTGTTTGACCCAAAACTGCACATAGTACTCAAGGTGAGGCCGCACCAACGCCAAGTACAGCAGGATAATCACCTCTTTTGACTGGCTGGTTATGCTGTGTTTTATGCACCACAGTGTGGCTTGCCTTCATGGCTTCAAGAGCACAACAGGATGGCTAGATGAGAAATAACTGTATTTTTCCTATATTTTAAAATGATTTAATTTTCAGTGTTCCCTATTGAACATAAAAGCTTTGTGTATTGTCCTTAAAGGATACACAAGTATGTATGGAGTCCTGGCAGAGCGCACTACTTAACACCACACATGCCACATCGATAGTGAACTGGGGGTTGTTTTTTAAGATAGTGTATGTTCAAATGTTCTGTCAATATCGTCATCTGGGTCTAGGTTAAGTAAAAATTTGAAATTCTGACTGCATCTAAGAAAAACAGCTTTTTACTGTCTAGAAGTAGGAAAAAAATCTTTATCTTTAAAATTCTCTATGCTTCGAAATAGAATGCTATACGTATATAATTTTCATTTATTCTTTAAAACAATCCCACTAATCCCACAACATCAGCAACATGGGCCAAGCGACACCAAAATTCTGACGACTACTGACACATCTAGCTGAAGCAGCTGGACATCAAGAACTGTATCCTCACACAAGATTTATTTTAAATACCTCCTCTTTCATAGTGGCCTGTTCCAGTGAATTTTCATATATCCTTCAGGTGCTTTTTACTTTCCAGTCATTTTGTCTGATTTTCAAACTTTTTTCTTTCATTGAAAAGAGAAGTTTAGTTAAAATGGAAAAGGTGATCCTAGTCTTTCTTATGCTCTGAATCATCAATTACCTCTGCTCAGTAACATATCCTCAAGTTCAGTATTTTCTCCTGAGAGATTGTGCCCTGAGGTAAATGTTGAATAACATTTTGTATTTCTGTGCAGAATTCAGAATGTTCTTCATAGTCAGATGACAAAGGTTTTCCCCAAAACATCTCACTCAGTAAGCCCTCTCTGGATATTCATGGGTTTTTTATTGCAGGCTGCATACTCTCAGTTTTCCAAATTGCACTATTGCCCATGGCATTCTTCCCAGTAATTTTCTCCCCAGACTCACCTAAACCCCTGTTAAACAGCAGGGAAGCAAATCAACGAGGAACTTAACTCTTGTAGAAATTTTCTAGCTGTGTTTCCGTTAGCTGTCAGCTTTTCCTGTTACCTACTATTTGGTATCTCTTTCCTTTTAAATTAGTATAATTTTTTTTTTTCCTTCCACCAAGCATCTCCACCAAGTTTACCCTCAGAGATTGCATCTTCCAGATTCCTTAGCATTAAATAAGCCAGAGGAGTTGGAGTAGAGCTATTTTTAAAGAAACACTCTGGTGTTATGCCCTGAAACAAAAAAATGGAAGTCAAATAATTCTTTGAATTCAGTTTATGAATGTCTGAGGTACATATACTGACAAAGCCAAGGTTATTGAATAAACAAATATTAGATATGTAATAGGAAAATGAAGTGTGACTAAAATATGGCACCACATAAAGCAGAAAAGAGAAATGAAATACAGCTTGTTAAAGATTCCCTAGCACAACAGGATAAGCTGGTAACAGAAAAGTGGGTATTTTTCATGTAAAGCGGCAATCAATACACCCATAATATGAGAAAGCTTCTCCAAAAGCTGCTGAGCTGCTAATGGAAAAATTAGTAAGAAAACAAAAGTCCCTAAAGAATATAATAAATCAGGGTTCCAGGATCCTAAAGTATTTTTCATGCACAGAACGTAATGACATTTCATTTCCTACTTTTCTGCCAGGAATGCCAGGCCAATAGGATGATATAGAGTCTTACAAGCCTTTCTGCTTCATTTCTGTACTAGATATTTAGTAACATGCATTAAAATAGACTACAGACACAGAAGAAAATAATTTGTTTTCATTCAGTATCCCTATTTTCTGTTCATAAATACTTCAAGACTCCTCATAGTGATGTGCCATTTTCTACAAATAATTAGCTAAGGGTCATGCATGTTTTTCTCTTTATTTAAACCTTGAGCAGTGTATTTCATTGTGATTTGATACATAGACTGAATTTACATGGCATAAGGCACTTAAATATCTAGATGCCGTGATATTGCTGATGGCACAATACAAAAATATAAAGGAATCATTTGTATGAAAGGAAGTTGCGTAACAGTCTGTAAAACATGTAGTTTAATGCTGCTCCCTGAAGCTTGTAGCCCAAAACTGTTTTTCTAGCATGTTGATTGTTTTGGATCTGTTTCTGAGGCATCTAATTCTCCCTCTACATTGTAAAAGCAGCTTATGCATCCAATTTAAAATACGGATGTGGCTATGGGACAGAAACCAAAAAGTTAGATTTTGCAATATTCTGTATTGCAGTAACCATATCCTTTCTTGGTTTAGACATTTGCCTAATGTGTAAGGGAAATCTGCCTGAGAACTTGAAACCATTTTTCTTAGAAATCAATCTATTTTGAACTGTGACTACAGCAAAGTGATTCCAGCTATCCCAGTCTCCAGCCTTTAGCCTTCAGTACGTGCTCCGCTGATTGAGGTTTTTTTCAACAAACAGAGCATCATGAGGCTTATTTCAAATGTAAAATCTATGAAACTTAAGAGCTGACTGCAAATAGTCCTTGCCTCCAAATGTTATGTTTTAAACTCTACATTCTTCCATTGATACACAGCTTTGACTGATCTTATGTATTTTTTACCTTAATTTGATCGTTCTTAAAATATGTGGGTTTCATGTGAAATAACATTTCATATGGATCAACATAAACAATAGTTGGTAAATGCATATGCAACATTCACCCAAGACTGTTTTGCAGGGTCATATAGAATCATAGAATGTTTAGAGTTGGAAGGCACCTTAAAGATCATCCATCACCCCTCCCATGGGCAGGGACAACTTCCACTAGATCAGGTTGCTCAAAGCCCCATCCAACCTGGCCTTGAACAACTCTGGGGAGGGGGCATCCACTACTTCTCTGGGCAATCTCTTCCAGTGTCTCACCATGCTCAAAGTAAAGAATTTCTTCCTAACAGTTAGTCTAAATTTAATCTCTTTCAGTTTAAAATCATTAGCCCTTGCGCTTGGCCATGTTGAACCTCATGAGTTTCACATGGGCCTACCTCTCAAGCCTGTCAAGGTCTCTCTGGTTGGCATCCCTTCCTTCCAGAGTATTCACAGCTTGGTGTCATCAGCAAACTTGCTGAGGGTGCACTCAATCCAATTGTCCACATCCTTGACAAAGATGGTAAATTATATTGGTCACAGTATGGACAACTGAGGGACTTGTCTCCACCCAAACATTGAGCTGTTGACCTCCACACTTTGAGTAGCTCTCCATTTTAGACACAAGGATGTTGTGTGGGACAGTGTTAAATATTTTGCACAAGACCAGGTAGATGATGTTAGTCATTCTTCCCTTATTCACCACTGCTGTAACCCCATCATAGAAGACCACCAAATTTGCCAGGCACGATTTGCCTTTAATGAAGCCATGCTGACTGTCACCAATCACTTCCTTATTTTCCATGTGCCTTAGTATAGTTTCCGGGAGGATCTGCTCCATGATCTTGCTGGACACACAGGAAAGACAGACGGGTCTGTAGTTCCCAGGGTCTTCCTCTTTGCCCTTTTTAAAGGTGGGGGTTATGTTTCCCCTTTTCCAGTCAGTGTTAACTTCACTAGTCTGCCACAGCTTCTCAAATATGATGGATAGTGGCTTAGCAACTTCATCTGCCAGTTCCCCCAGGACCTTCTGATCTGTCTCATCAAGCCCCATGGATCTGTATATGTTCAGGTTCCTTAGATGGTCTCAGACATCATTTTGTCCTACAGTGGGCAGCACTTCATTCTTAGTATTCCAGATGGAATAAAAATATATCAATATTTTTCCTTGAATTACTCTTGCAACAATGTATAAACATTTTTGACAGTGTAAATACATTTGCAGGTACTGAAGAACAGCCACACAAACTTGAAGTATTAAAAATTACTGACAATAATAACAACACATAAATAAATAATAGCCTAAATTTTAGGTCACAAAATACAGAGTCACTGGTTCTGGTATCTGTACTTTCTCTTCATTCATGATATTTTCCGTGCATGAGCTAATACTAATCACTCAAGGAATTATATTTAATGACTGCTATAAAATTAATTTACAATGACAGTTACATTTTACTATTTGACCCAAAGGTATGTTGGCTTTACTGAAATTAAGTATGAAAGTGCACTGGAAGCAAGGGAGTTGTTTCATCTAAAACTTCCAGTGGAAATATTTATATAGTATTATTTTCTGTAACAAAAAAGGCTAGGTATAATATGTAAGAACCTGTGCAAAATGTAAGGGAGAAAACTTTTTTTTAAAGACAATTTCAATGAGATCTTGAAAAAAAAAAGTCAGAGATCAAAATAAACATACTCTATTAGTCAAATACTGTTAATTATGTTTAATTCATAGTGTTGTCTGAAGCATTAATATATTCATTTGTGTGAACAGCAGGACTAAGGAAGTGATTGTGCTGCTAAAATTGGCACTGGTGAGGCCCTACCTTGAATACTGTTTTCAGTTTTGGGCCCCTCACTACAAGAAAGACATTAATGTGCTGGAGCATGTCTAGAGAAGGGCAACAAAGCTGGTGAAGGGCCTAGAGCAAAAACCTTATGAGGAGCAGCTGAGGGAACTGGGTTTGTTTAGTCTGGAGAAAAGGAGGCTGAA
>VZTS01009059.1:0-36737 GCA_013400795.1 Pluvianellus socialis | reverse complement strand
AAAATAAAATAAAAAATAAAATAAAATGTCACACTCCCAAGCTGTATGAGAGCTTTCATAAAAGTTGCTGAAAGCCGGCTGAAGAGCGGACAGAAGAAGGGAAATCAAATCTCCCGCAAAGCGCAGCTACAGGGGGCGCCTCAGGTGAGCAAGGAGAGGATTTAGACACTAAACACTGGTTTTAAGGGAAAGGGGATCAGAAACCTCTGCGACGGTAACACCAGGTTCCCCTTTGCTCTGTCAGGCCAAGGCATTAACGCTCCCCTCCCCGGTCTCGAACACTATAATTTTCCCATCTGTGGTGGCCCAAATCCAGCTTGCTCCTTCCCCCCAGCCTCACGAGCCCCGTCACCACCTCCAGCGCCGAGAGCGGGGAGCAAGACGCTGCCACTGGAGCCGCCTCCAGCAGCCGGGGCAGGGTAGGACCACGCTGTTTCAGCTGGACACAGGGACCGCGTCTGCGTGCAGAGAAGAGGGAAATTAGAGGTACGGCGGTTGTGGCTCCGGTTCACCCATCACCTCCCATCAGAGGAACTTGGAAAACGCGCCTGGAAGAAGCGCTCACACTGCCCAGCAGCCAGGGCTGGGACAAGGGGGAAGCCCCCGCACCACGACAGAGAAGCCTGTAGCCAGACCGCCGGCACCACAGCGTCACACCCAGCCTCCTTCCCTCATTCCAGGAGCCGGTCCACGCTCGGCCTGTGTAATGCAGTCCTGGTTACTCCGCTCCATGCCCTTCCGAAGCTTTATTTCCAGGGGCAGGGATTCCCCAGCAACCCTGACTGGATGCTTTACATGTTGGTCTTGTAACAACAATTCGAGAGTTCACAGCTCCCCGGGGTCTGTTGTGCCTTCTTATTGGTACCAAATCTATATTTAAAACACAGAACTCGATATTAAAAAAAAAAAACCACCACACAAAAATCCCACCACAAACCAAAAAACAAACCCCAACATACACCCAAAAAACCCCTAGCTTGTCTTCTGAAAAAAAAGATGCGGAGGACCATCAAGCAAAAAGCCCTACAAAATTTTCAGTCCTTGCAGACTGTAAATTCGCCCTTGTGGAGACGAAGCGTGGTGGTAAAGGGCTGACGGATCAGGGCAGAGGCACCGTGGCACAGACCACCCTCCATCAGACTTCGGAAGCTGCTCCTTCAGCTGAGGGGGGAAAAAAAACCAAACCAAAACACACTTTTCTATCACGGGCATCATACACCAGCAGAGTTTTCTAGGGTAGAAGTTTAACAGCAATTCTGTTTTAGTACCAGCTCTAACAGGCGATGCCATCCCAAGTCATCCCAGTTCCCTCTATCTGGCTGCTCCTGGCTGACCATCTACAAGAGGCCCTGCCTCCCCCAAACCCTGCAGCCATCACCAGTACCACTGAACTACTTTGGACCAACCAGATCAAACATGGATGAACAAGAGGAGATTATGCAAAGGTAAGGACAGAGAGGACACATTCACACAAGTCTACTGAAGGTAACCAGAGAGGTTACAGAAGCCACGCTTCCACTCGGGAAGCTCTTCAGCTGGCAGCAAGCGTGGATCGAGCACCACCGCTGTCCATCCCATCTTCTCACTTTTTTTGGTCACTGCTGGAGAAAGAATAGGCTCCAGCTGGAGTTCCAGTGCTGGTAAATACAGTTTCTCTGCGGTAGGAAGGCAGTGCAGAACCTGAGAACTTACGCTAGCACTTGCAGTGACCACGTGAACGCGAGTTCCCAGCTCGCTCAACATTCCGAATCACATCGACGCCCTATGACTCGGTCCTCCAACCCAACCCTGTGCGGTTCCACCCCGAATCTGCTCCGCAGACCCAGCTGCCATCTACAAGAAGCTCCAGACCATCAAAGGTTTCCATCAATGGGAGCTGGGTGACTTCTCCCCCATAGTTGGGGGCCAGGAAGAAGCGCGTACAGCCAAGCAACCTGCCAAGATAAACTCAGCAATGAATCTCTGGCCGAGCAACTCAGCAAGAGACTTATTTATCCCTAAAGTGAGTATTCATTACGAATGCCTTTGTTCATGAAAGACCAAGAACTGCAAATACATCCGATCCTCATTCGCCCCGAGATGCTTTCACCCAACTATACGACACCAAAAACTAAACACTCTCACACATGGGGAAGGGGGGTGTGGGGGGGATACTGAGGCAGAAACACAAGAGTTAAAATAAAACCTGTGGATGCTGAATCAGTGAAAGCCACCAGGGTAAGGCAGGAGTAGTGGGAACCCCTGACCAGTCAAGGTGGCTCTGGCTTCCTCCGATGCCATGGGTGCCTTGTGCTCTCGCACCAGAGCTGATCCCAGCTCTCCACAACCGAGTCCTTAACCAAGGACACGGGTGCCGACAGCACCTTGCCAAGACATCAAAGCATCAACAGGGCTGCTACCAAACGACAGCTCCCCACAAGGACGAGGACAGTGCTGGCCTTGGCAAGAGCATACGCATCAAGAAGCTGGTAGAAGACCACCAAGGCTACTCAAAATCGCCCACAAAGTATTGCCCGTGTTCAGAGCACAAGCTAGGCTTCGCAGGAAATAAAAGAAAAACAAAACAAAACCCAAAAAACCACATCACACCAAAACCAAAAAAAATAACCCAAGAAACAAGCTGAAGGTGACTGGAGATGGTCGAGCAGAAGACAGCGCAGAACTGGATCACCGGGGAGGAGGGAGAGAGAAGCCACAGGAGGAAAAAACCAAAATGAGCCAAAAAAAAAAAAGTAAAAAGGCACAGGTAAAAGGAGGGAAAAAAAAAAAGCAATCAAGCCACAGTAAGTTTAAGGGAATTATTTAATGGTGATCAAATCGCAACACATTACAACAGCACAAGTAGTGTCAGCACAGATCTAGTCACAATTCCAGGCGAGGCCATGGCTGCAGGAATCCCTCCCGAAGCCTCTGACCCATGCAGGGCTTGATCCCCACGCATCCAGAAAGCTGGAGAGCAGGGTTTGGGGTTTTTTCCCCCCGGCTTTTAACCTTCCATCAGGTGCCCTTAACATGTTTCCTGTCCCTTGTGCATTCCCTGTAGGAAACAGCTTCTGCCAAACCCCCCAAACAACTAAAATTTCCAGCTCTGATCACAGACTTGCTCTAAGTCTACATAAAGGAGCCGAGGAATGGAAGGAAATAACTCAGCAGGGGCGTGCGAAACACTTTTCTAGCTATCCAGAGGAGATGGAGGTAGGTTTCCCTAATGCCGGAAAAGTGAGAGCAAAATTGCTCCGAGGTTCTTTCCAGAGGACAACCTTCCTCCTCCTCGGATGTACCATGGGGCTTTTGCTCTCGCAGGAGCCCAAGGGCTCCTCTATCTGGAGCGGAAATGCTGCGCGCGTTCAGGGATGTTCTACGTCATCCTGGTTCTTTAGAGCAAAGTGATGCGTTAGTTAAGTTCTAACTGCTTGGAGCAGGAGTGTGTCTCTGCCTGTCCCGCCCAGGCGTTCTGCCACGCTCTCCCCAGTGAGAGCTGCTCAGGGCACGAGGAGAACCATCTTCCACCGGGCAAAGCACTTCCTGTGGTCCTTCCTTCAGGCTCCTCACCCTCTACTGCACGTCACAACCGGGTACAACAGCGCTGGAGCCCTTTCGCTGCCGTGCACAGCGAGGTGACTGAGGCTGTCCGAAGACACAGCCAAGCATTTCCGTCAGCAGCTCCAGCTACCAAAAGCCAGGAAATCCAGGGCCTTTAGCAGCACGGGACAGGTTACAGCTCACTTTACTGAGCACGCCAGAGACACAAGAGCACATCCAACTTGTTCCCACTGTTTTTTCCCCCCTACCACCGTTTGATGTGTGCAGACTGAACAGAAAAGCCTGTAGACGTTTCAGCACGCAGCTTATTTGAAAGCACTGCCACAGCAAGGCAGCAACACCAAAAAAAACAAACCCCAAATCACCCCCGCGTTGCCAAAATGCCATCAAAGAAACGCAGCGGCACATACTTCTGAAGGACAAGCTAGATATTTCCAAGCACAGCAAGTAGATCTCCAGTACTGCCTGGGAATCAGCTCCATCCCGGTCCATGGAATGTTGGAGCCCTGGTAGCGTTCCAGCTAACTGCGCACCGACGGGTGGCTACTCCAAACGGAGCTAGAGGAGGTTCTGAAATACACTGGATGGTGTCCTCTCGTATGCAAGCGCAGCGCACGAACACGAACAGCCCCTGAAACCCCAAGTTACAGGCAATACACACCACAGTAGTATCTGCACCATCCCAACAACGCCAGCTGCCGGGCAGAGGCAGCCGCCATCGAACACCAGCGTGCGGAACGGCACATGGAATGTGGAATTATTTGTCCTCTGGTTGCCTCTGTCGCGATGGATGAGCACCAATGAGCACAAGTAACATATCCAGGCACAGCGTTTCAGCTTTACAGCAGTTTACAGAGCTGGAGGACCTGAGCAGCCCAGCATTTATTATTTTTTTTAATAAAACACATTTGCTTAGCACATGACAGGATAAACAGGAAGTTGCAGGTACAATCTACATCCACAGGAGCCCCAGCACAAAGAAGGCCATGCAGAGTGAAGTAGTTCATTTAAAATACTAAGTGAAGTAAAAAAAAATGGACAGGGATTGCAAAAGTTTGTGGCATAACAAACTCCCGAGTTGCTAGAAAGGCAACAAGCAGAGGCCCGGCTTCTTCTGCTGGTTTACATCAGAACACGCACAACATACAGTTTCAAAATAGCAAGCTTCTAGCCCTAAAACAGACTAGGCTGGATCAGATTTTTAAGTTAAAGCCTAGGGGAAAAAGAAAAAAAAGGCTCCTTCATCTAGTTCACAGTACAACACTCAACAATAAACGGTCAACCCACAGGAGGGGCAGCACCCGCACTCCCTACTTAGGGGTCACTTGTTTTTACTACCCCACCACCTCTGTCACGCCACCAGCCAGACACCGGAGCTGTTTGAACACCTCGTGGCAAGGAGGAGACCATCATCCCACCACAAGCAGACGTGTCGATGCATTATCCAAGGTGAAGTTGCTGTTAACATTCGGGACTCCCCTTTCAACTGGCATCCAGCCGCGTTACCCGCCTGTCACCTAGCAGAGGTGACTTCTGCCCCACCAGATGGGGGAACCACCACCCTCAACTTCGCACTTGTTCCTTCTTTCTCTCCTGTACAGGCCCTCTGAGCTCTTCCAGTAACTGCCAGTGCCAAAAACCAGCCAAAATCTGCCACAGGAAAAACAAACAAACAAACACCCCAAACCAAAAACAAACCCCCACCACCACCGTTCTTGGGTGGTTCATTCTTAAAGCAGTTAAGGGGAATTGCCCCCTGTCCCCCCCCATCCCAAAAAAAAAAAAAAAGCACATGCTGTAAGGTTTGTAATCACTCCAAGCCTGCCTGCTTCTCAGAAAGCAAGTACCTGGTGAGCCCGTGGCAGAACCACAGGAGGACAATTCCCCCAGGGCTGAGGGAATTCTCCCTCGCTCAGAGGGTCTAGCGGGAGCCTCCATGATGGAACAGCCAAGTAGGAGGTGAGGCCGAGCACAGACACAGGATAACACGAAGCCAAGACACACCAGCAGCCACTAACTCACACTCTAGTTTTGCCAAGTTTCTATCCAGGGCCACGCATCACTCCCTAAACCCGTAGACACCAACACCTTGTGGCGTAACACAGGCGCCAGGAGTTTAAGATGCCCCAATGCCCAGGTTCATACTCCTGCACCGCATGTTAGAAAGGAAGGGACGAGCCCCCCCTGCAGCCGTCATCCCTACGCTGTCACTCAGCCCGCAGAGGTGGCCACATGCTCCGTTTCTCTTCAAGCAAAGCTCCGCTTCACCGCTTTAGAGCCACCTCATCCCCACGCAGTGGCGGCGTGGCGCTAGAGGAGCGGTCTTCACACCCGCTGGAGACGCACACGCATCCCGCTTTCGCCTCCGGCTCGCGGCGAGGATTCCCAAGAAACACGGCTACCATTTCCATCCAGAGGTGCGTACACCAGGACACCGAGAGACGAGACAAGCGGAACAGATTTAGACCAAAAGCAGTGGACATTTATTCCTCATTTGTGCAAGAGTGTAAAGATGCAGTTGAAAAATGGATGGGACAGACCCCTGTGGCCGGAGAGCTGGAGGCTACAGCCTCTCCTTCATAGTCGATGGCTTTGTTTACAATTCTACTAAGGAGGAGATAAACTTGCAGACTCACCTATTTCACACCAACGATGCTGGCAAATACACTTGTATACAAAGAAAAAAAAAGTTTCAAACTACATTTTTTCCACTAGATTCAAGTGAAGACTTTGTTCAAAAAAAAAAAAAAGAGACACATACAAGTACAATTTAAAACGGTATGAACATTTGCAAATGTTTAGTGCAAAGTAATTATGTAAAAGCTACATTTTATGAAAGTTTGTGCTGATGTGTTTGGTAGGTTGGTTTTTTTTTCTTTTTTTTTTTTTTAACCCTTTTACATCCATTATTTTAGTTACATAAGGTTTCACTTACCTACAGTACATATGCATTGTGTTAGGTCCCATGCAAGTGGGAATAATACCATTAGGCTTTGTAAAATGTCACTCAGATTCTCATTTAGTAAACTGCTTTTTTGGTTTAACAGTCAAGTTCCTGGCACACTACACATCCTGATTTCACGTAAGTGCTTAAGCTTATGTTTGTCTTGTTCAGATGCCACAGCCTTGTGTGATGCAAACCAAACTGCTTCACGACCTCCAAATGCCACCATTCGCGAATGCAAAAGTTTCCGAGAAATCCACCGTTAGTTTTAGCCTGTAACAAACTGCTCTTAAAAATTAAAAGCCTATTCACACAAAGTTATATGTAATGACTGTAGTAATCGGTTTATTACACAGATTAATCATTCTTGAACGTACAAGCTCCAGGGGAGCAGTTGGGTCTTTAAATATACACAAGTTTTCTGTCAAATGGATTTTTACCCTTACATCCAGAAAGACCTAAGCAGTTAAAAAACTTAAGAAAAATAAGAGCTATTAGCTATGTATTAACTGAGAAACCACATACAAACCAAAAAAAGTATGAAGGAGGGGAGAGAGTTGAAACAAATCAACATCACTTGATGCACTAATAGCTCCAATCCATTTAAGTGTTGACCGGTTAAACTTCGACCTTAAACACAGAATGTGGGTACAGTTTATCTCATTGGTCATAACATTTACCTAGGGTGTAGGTCCTTCAGAATAAAATGAATACATAAACAGCTTCAAGTTCTTCACCTTGCTTTTCATAACTGTTATGAGTTTAAAAGGATTCCATTTAAAAGCCTTCATGGATCAGCAACACCGTCCCTAGGAACATGCAATCCACCATAACTCTCCCATCCACATTTTATTATCCAATTTAAATCAACCGGGAATGCTTTTAGGCTCACAAAGTTATGACTGAAGAACCAGCTTTTCACACACACACTTCTCTGCTAGGAGTCAATGTTGGTACGGGGGAAATACAGTATTTCTATTTTGTTGTTCCAAGTATGTACAACACGCAGCACTGCTGTATCAGGTAAACATGTGCACAGGGGAAGATGAGGCGTGGGCTCATAGAAAGCAGTCAAATGGAAATCAAAAGGACTTTCTCTTTCAGAGTTCCCCTATCTTTATTTGTAGAGGTTATCCAATAATTTCTTTAATTACATCGCATACTTCTGAGTCCATTCCCGAGCTATTCTGTTGTACCTGTATGTATAAAAAGAGGATTTACTTAACATAACATCCAAACAGTATTTCAACTCCAGCAGTCTAGTCTACGCGCGACATGAACTTCTGTTTTCCTCCACCCGTATCATGAATTTGTAAAATTTAAGAGCAGAGTGAAATATTAGGCAAACGGGAAACAAGAAAGGCCACAGTACTTCATGGAAAAGAAAAAAAAAATAGTCATATTTACAACAGGAATATGAGATCTTTGGGATTCGAGCCACAAAACAGAGCTAGCACAGGTCTGAGGGGAATTATTTTCAGGAAGTCTTTGCCTGTGCCTCCCCCAGCCCCCAAGCGCTGCATCCCTAGGGAAACTATTACTACAGGTTTTCATTTTGGCATTCTGGAAAAAAATAGATTAACGTTTCCCTCCCACTGCATTCTTCTTCTTCCCTTCAAAAGTTAAACCTTCCCAAACAAATGTTCTTTCATGCTACATTTGGCTATTTCGATGACTATCAGGACACAATTTGTCCACCTGAATTTTTTTTTTATTCTGAAGGCACAATATGCTCTTTTTTCCCCCCCAAGATACTTTTTGCACCCAAATACCCTTTATAGACAGAGTCACTGTTAGAAGCAGCTCAGGATACTTATGTAATAACAAAGCAGTCATTGTGATTGACAGCACTGATAAAAGCTTATTTCTAACAGAAGGCAAGTTGTTCTTGTTCTACCAGAATTTGTAGAAAAAGTATAAGTCACTTCTAGCAAAAAGTCTCCTAGTTACGTACACTGACTAGGTTCTCGTGCTGGACTTCAGTCTGTAGACAGTGTTCTTTAGCTTAAGGAATCTGACAGTCTGCTTGTGAAGACGAGAGCATTTGTTATTTCACTGTTCTGAGACTACTCAAGAAGCAAGTCCAGTTACGTTTAAGCACCAAAATCTATTTCCCTATCTTTGGATAAAATAGGAAAGAGTCCTGCATACATTAAGTGCAGTCAGTCACTAGTAGCTGTGCCTCAAAATACGTACTGCTACTCTCGCAGCTCTCCTTAAAAACAGGATGCATGAACTTCTCTAACACTGCTTCTCAAGTATGCAGTAGACTAAGCAGGTTTCCTTCCTATCTTGTTCTCATCAGATGACCATGTAGCTTCAGAAATTAACACTACTGATCAGATCTGGAAGGGAACAGTGAGGTAGAAGAGCATTTACAACGTGTCGTTAAGCTGTTGCTTTTAAATAAAGCGATTTCAATCTTCTCATCGGTGCTAGAGTTCTCTCCACTCTTGCTGTTTACTTCACAGAAGCTTGGAGTCCTCCCACCCCACCTCTACACCACTTGTTCTTCCCTCGTGGTGTCAAACAAAAATGAAACAGGGTATTTTTGTTATTTCTTTGCTCGTGTGACTCCACCACCAATAGCTACCATGGAAATATTCTCCCACTAGAGTAACTTGTTCTCCCTCTGCTGGTTATGTGGAATTAAAGCAAGCAGTGAAGGCTCTTAAAGGCTGGCCGCATCCAACTTAAGAGCTCCATATGGAACAGATTTGCATTCTTCACTTCACATTTTCATTAAAATCAAGAAAACCTGAAATTAACAGCGGCAACACTAATGAGAGGCCATTGTGTGGAATAAAAATGCAGTAAGACACCCACAGAAGTACAAGGCCTCCACATCCTTCACTTCCAGGGGCGTATAAACCTTTTTCCTATAACAATACAGAGTTCTTAAAATACCTGTGCTCCAGATCCCAGGAAAAAAATATGGAAAAAGACCATGAAGTGAAAGAGGCAAATCAAAGTTCACACTCTTTTCCAAGAAGCAGGTCCTTTCAGTTCCCCTTTACTATTAAAAGTGTAGGTTCTGCTCCACCCAGAACGTTAACGTGGTTTTCGGCTGCCATACTCACTTTTCTCTATCTGTTTTGTAGATCCGTGCAATCTCAGGCACTAAAGGATCATCTGGATTGGGATCACACAACAGAGAACAGATGGACAAAAGTACTAGGGAGAGAAAAGGAGATAATGAATTAGAGTTTCAGTGCAGCTGAAGACACCCATAGACGTCAGCCCACCCATTGCCTTCCCCTCTCTAGCATCATTTTTTTTAAATGCTGAGGAGCAGAAACCCCACATACTTCAGCCAAGTGATTTTCAACAAAAAATCCTTACCATTTTACTAGGCAACTTTGCGCGACCACAAGTGTTTAAATATCATCATGACAGGTAACCACCTGCATAGGTGTATCCAACTACAGCCTTAAATCAGAAGGCAGAAGCACGCTATCTGAAACTGTACTCGGAAGCCCTCTCAGAAAACATTCTTGCGTTTTGCACTCGAAATCCAGCTTTTCCCTAAACCAGACAACGTCATTATTAATGACGCGCAGAAGCATTCATCAAAAGTCAAACAGCAGACAGATCCACCTGAGATGAAGGAAGCGTGAGCTGCTCACAGCTACTTAAGAACTGTTTAAAATAAAAAATGCTAGTCTTGCGGAGAATTAAGGGGGGCTTTATCCAGTTATTTTCCGACCATAAGGTAAGTTGAGAGGGATTAATTGTAGAATAGTATTTAAACTGAATCAAGAACGTATGGCTTACTGCACTCATACCAACCACAAAGCCCTGAATTTCCAAGTTCCACTATAAATACACACTCTGCGTATCCCAGAAGCCACATCCCACTCGTATGATGCCACTCAGTGTAGTGTCAACCTTCATCCGTACAAGGAGTCGGGCAGGAGACTGCCTGCAAAGCCACAAATAGCACGTGCATATTCCTACGTTCACACCGGAGTGGAAGAGACAAGAAGGCAGCAAAGCATATTGGGACAACGCTACACGTGGCATGTCAGGGATGTCTTACCCCCTCCCTGCCAGAAGTGCCAAACATTCCTTTGTATTGCTTTCTCCCAACCTGTTTAAAATCAAACAGCGCCACTCCACATGACCCTCCGGCAACCGTGGAGTTGTCACAGGGCACCCTCCAAGGAAGTTGGAGACGACAGCAGTTTGAAGTTTGAAGGCACTAAACACAAATCTGTTCAAGCTTCCATTGGCTCCTACTGCGTCGTGGAGCAGAAGGTTAAGAGCTACGTCGGCCAAAAAGTGGAAGAGAACAGCATGCATTTCACTACTCTGTCTAGGGGCAGGGGGGCGTTGGGTTTTTTGTTCAAGATTGTTTAAAAAAGAGAGATTTCAAAACAAAGAACAGCTAGATACAGCCAGGGAGAAAGGTGAGAATAGGTCTCATTCATAGAATTACTTATGTTGCACAAGACCTTTAAAATCATGAAGCCCAACCATCAGCCTAACGCTGCCAGGTCACCACTAACCCGTGTCCCTAAACATCACATCTACATGTCTGTGATATACCCCAGGGATGGTGACCCGACTGCTTCCCTGGGCAGCCTGTTCCAATGCTTGGCAACCCTTCCAGTGAAGGAATTTCTCTTAATATCCCATGTAAACCTCCCCAGCACAACTTGAGGCCATTTCCTCTTGTCCTATCACCTGTTACTTGAGAGAAGGGACCAACCCCCCCTGGCTACAACCTCCTTTCAGGCAGTTGGAAAGAGCAAGGTCTCCCCTCAGCCTCCTCTTCTCCAGGCTGAACAACCTTTTCCCCTCAGCCGCTCCTCAGGAGACTTGTGCTCCAGACCCCTCACCAGCTCCGGTGCCCTTCTCTGGAGACACTCCAGCACCTCAATGTCTTTGTCATGAGGATCCAAAAACTGAACACAGTACA
The DNA here is from genome assembly GCA_013400795.1 of Pluvianellus socialis. Lineage (NCBI taxonomy): Eukaryota > Metazoa > Chordata > Aves > Charadriiformes > Charadriidae > Pluvianellus > Pluvianellus socialis. Next base: position 25,329 of record VZTS01009059.1, on the reverse strand, counting down.
GGAGGTGGGACCTCACCAGTGCCCAGTACAGTGGGACTATCACTGCCCTAGTCCCGCTGGCCACACTATTCCTGATATAAGCCAGGATCCTACTGGCCTTCTTGGCCAATATGCATGTAAACCTGCAAAGATTTTTCAAAGCAGGACAAAAAGTGAAAGCTTCATTAGGTCTTAACTGAGCTAAGTGAACACCAAGAACCCAGAAACCCAATCCATTCAGTTTTCCTACATATTTCTGTAGACCCGTCACTCATGAACTATCAATTTCAAGTTAAAAGCTTTAGAACAAGTTTAGTAACAAACTGTTCCCAATTTAAGTGAACCTCTTTTTTGATCAAGAATAAAGAAGCACCTCTTCCTTTTCCACATTTTGTACCCTACACTTCTGAAGGAGCTTAATTACCCTCCGCCACCAACTGACACTCAGACCGTTTGTTCAACTGTCCCTCAGAATACAGCCGCACACTGTGAAGATTTCCATTTCGTGCTGGAGGCACTGAAGAGCCTCTAGTCCTGAACTGCTGTCCCTTAGCAAGGGACACAGCACATGCAGTACCTGTAGTGCTTTCCATCCGCTTCAGCACGGCTTTCCCTCCCCCCCCACACCCCCCCCATATACACTGATAAAACTCACATTAGCGTTCAGTAGTGGGAATCTCTCTGCCACCTTACACCCAGCTGCTGCCAGTCAGTTTAACTTCAAACACAAGTCGCTTCTCCAGCTATTGTCCTGTAGCTCATTTCTTTGTATTTGTCAGACTCCACTGCTCTGGTCACTGAAGTTTCTTCAGCTGGTGGGACGAGTAAAACAGCTAACATCTGTCCCCTCCCTTTAACAGAAGCCACAGGAAATCCAATCAAAGTTTTCTGGTCAACTATTGTAACTACTCCCTCAAGTTTTATCTTACCACAGTCCTTTAATAACCAAGGATATTTTTTTTTTTGACCAAAATGGCTCACCCTTCACCAGCAAGGCCAAGTTGCAAGTCTGTCCAGTCCTCTCTGCCTACCTTCCCCAACCACCACAACACCCTTCTCCCCAACGCTCGTGGTTACTGGGTGGGAGCGAAGCGCACGAGGAGGAACGTCAGCCTCGCGAAACCCACGCCACCATCTGCTCCAAGCACCAGCCCAAAGGTGGCGTTCAGCTCTGGGTCAGCACGGCCACCAGGAGAACCAAGGTGTTGCTTCGTGTCCTGCAGAGCAACAGCAGGCTGACGTGGCCCACAAGGCAGTTTTGCCTGGCAAGATGCAAGTCTGCCTTGAACAGCACCTCCTTTGCTGAAAGAAAAGGGAGAGTTAACCCCTGTCCCAGCCTAGGAGTTTTAGTTTTTGGTTTACAGACTACCAACATGAGTATCGCTGCTATTTGCTGGCCACTAGGGGAAAAAAAAAAAAAAGAAGTCCCACACTACTAATATTCTCTACTGAAACGCTCTGTGGTTTGTTAGAACTCTATCAGTAGCTAAATGCTTCCCATGACGAATTCTGGCAATCTAGTCACTTTAAAAAAAAATTCTAGATCTCACTCCTCAGCAGCTCACTTGTTTTATAAGTATCACTCCAAAAACCTCGAATAAAAACAGGACAATTATTTGGCTTCAAGCTGCACTGCCACATTGGGCTGCTTTGTTTTATTTTTTGTTAAGTTTTCATTAATCAAAACTATTCTGCATTATGCTTGCTGGTAGCGTCACATCTTGCCTTTTTTATCTGTATAGCCTCAGCAAGAAAAACATTTTTAACTGAGTTATCTAAACCGGTTTCATTTTAATAGCCTGCTGTACCCAGCTATTTGTCCAAAATAAATTCAGGCAGTTTCTCTCTGGAGGTTTTCCACCAGAATACTGCATTACGCACCATGTTTTAGACCAACCAATGGAAGCAGCCTTCAAACCACTACAAAAAACCCCCTTGGAAAAAGATATATTACTTTATTCTCATAAAGAGTTTAAGGAGCCAAGTGCAAGTGGAAAGAGGAAGTAATCCTTTAAAGTGTCAGTTGCGTGTAGGAGTTCTTTGATGCATCAGAGTAACTAATTAAACCAACACTGCGGAATAGGGTCCACCTTCTTCTGCAATCAAGTATTATTGCAATGAATTTTATAGCCAAGCCTTAGCACTTACTGGTCAAGTGACTACAACATTAGTAGAAGGCAATTTAAAAAGAGTTCTCAAGACCCAAGTTTTGCAACCACAGAATCAGGCTGAATAACTACACAAGGTAGTTATGTGACACACACAACAACACAGGTATGTGACGGTGGTTTACAGCTCGTCCTACTCGTCCTGCGTGGCCACAGGTAAAGCTGCCCTGGCGGTATCGGTCTGCGAGCAGCCCCTCTCGAGTCTTTGACTGAAAGGGCCACAGAAGCTCGTGCTCTTCAGAATTTGAGTTTGGATCTTTGTCAGTAATAGCGAAACTGAGAAGTATTGCTTCCCATTGATTCAAGGGCTTCAAGCTTGGAGCAATTTCTCCTCTCAAAGAGAATGAGAAATCGACATTCTTAACTGTCAAAGCAGTCCAGGCTATAGCGAAACAACTTAAAACAGAGTTTGAAGCTCCCTTTCATTCAAAAATTGGATTGCTTCAGCTTTGTTTTATTTTACCAACCATGCAGCCTACTTGACTCCAATACATCAACTGTGATCCTCATCCAGCTACTGCAGACAAGGAAAACAGCTTATCCTTTAGCGGGCTTCCTACTGCTACGGACTAGCAGGGACCAGCATGCCACAAATACTTCACAACCACCAAGGAACTGGGAGAACCAACCTAATCAAGCAGAAAAGTCTGCTAACAAAGTGTTTTTAAAAAAGTAATGGGCTTAGCTTCCCTATAGAGCAGCGATACAAATGCACTCTCATCAAGCAGAATGATCACTGAACATCCAAGAATGCTCCAGCAACGCGCTCTTTGAGGCAAAACAAGGTCTACCAGTGTAATGCAACACACCTCTGATCCAAGTCTCCACTGCAAGACTTCCCTTTACGGAACGCGTAACACTCCAAAAACTCAAGGACAATCTTTCAAGGCAGCTCCTCTGCGCAGAGAATCACGCCGTTTATAGCTTGTCAACAAGTTTAGCTCTAGTTTATCACTGCGTGATCCACCTCATCTTCTCAGCAGGCTTCTGTGCTGGGCTCTTACACCATTAACAGCAGCCTGCCATTTCTGACGAGCAATTTCATCTTCCTGGCTCTGCCACACCTCAGACAGAAAGGCCGGGTAGATGCAAATTCAATATGTGAACTCCACGGCTGAGTTTCTTCTGCTATGAAGCAGCTCAGTCATTGGGTCAGGACAATTCACAAAGTCAGCTCTCCACAGATCCTTCTGGCACGAGCCAAATGAGCAACAGGTGACGCAATCTAAACCACCATCTGCCTCCTGGAACATTTACTGGCCCATACAAATCTAAAAGATGTGTCAAAGCTCCTGGAACTCAGGGGGTGAATAGACTCTTTTGAAGGCACAAGTCCTCAGCTCCAGTTGGAGGGAATAAGCCAAAAGACAGACACATTCCCTAGATGGTCAACTGGAAGTCAAAGGTGCTAGTAATTTATACATAACAATTAGCTTCTGTTGATGTTATAATCATAGAATCATAGAATCACTTGGGTTGGAAGAGACCTTCAAGATCATCGAGTCCAACCACAAACCTATGCCAAAACCACCCCTAAACCATGTCCCTCAACATCGCATCTACCTGGGTTTTAAATACCTCCAGGGACGGCAATTCCACCACCTCCCTGGGCAGCCTCTTCCAATGCTTGATAACCCTTTCCATAAAGAAGTTTTTCCTAATATCCAACCTAAACCTCCCCTGGCACAACTTGAGGCCATTTCCTCTTGTCCTATCGCTTATTACTTGGGAGAAGAGATTGACCCCTGAAGTGCCACACAGCTATGACACACCCTTGCACGTCCAGAGCATGTAGCTGCAGCTCAAAGTGGTCTTTAGGAGTTGGAAGCAGCTGTGTACAAGCCACAGTTTTCAACACACCTCTGCACACACCGTCTTGAAGCTCAGGTCAATTGGGCAAAGCTCATTTCTACAGCAGCTCACCAGGTTCAGGACATCACTGAACAACTCTATTTAAGCCTTGTTAGGGCGTGACAGAAGACCCAGAAGCTATGCCCTCTGGTTTCTTTAGTTAGCAGCACTAGAAAGGCTAGTACTAGTTCTGTCCTATCACCCTGTATCGAGACAGTGATCCCAGTTAATCAAGAAGCACAGACGCTTTTGACGCAGAAGCCCAAGACCTGACAGGTAAGACACGGACTTCTGACAAGACTACCAAAAGCACCTCATTGTCTCCACTTTCTCAATGCAGAAGTCATCTTCCAAATGCAAAACTCAAAGCATTCAATTTGTCTGCAAAGTCTGAATGGGTCTAATATCCACTGCGTCCAGCTGTCCCCTTAACACAGGGCACTAGCCACTATTGCTATGACCAGTGAAGTCCAGCTGGAGCTACAAACAAAACTTGCTCCAGTAAAGCACTCATCTGTGGGACACTTCAGGGTAAGAAGCAACTGAGGAGCAATGGAATCTCCAGTTGAATCACAGCAGGGAGATAAAACGCAAGCATCAGTTCTTCCAAGCTAATGAGCTACCCAGAAAAAAAACCCCAACATCTTAACTGATTGTCTTCTGATTCAACAGCTGTTTGGTGCAGTTACTGCTCTCTGAAGAAAAAAGAGACAATTTAGAATTCTTCTAGGAGTAAAGGGTTTTGTTGGGCACCAAGCAGCTGAGGTCAAAAAGAGATCACAAGCGAAAGCCTTAGCTCTCTCCTTGAAGACAGCTGCTATCTTAACTTTTGTATTAAAGCTAAAAGCACATTACTAAATCAGCAGAATAAGGGGAATAGATGCCTTTTAAAAGGGAAGTTATTCCTATGGACTCAATGCCTGCATGGGGCAAAACAGCTTAGGTGACCCCAGGCCAGTCTTCTCCACTAATGAAGGTGCTAAGGAAGCACCCTCAAAGTTTCTGACAGAGAGTACTGAGACAGACACAGATTGTCAGGAGAGCAGCACGACCATGACACTTGGGAAGCTACCTGGCCTGTCTGAAGCCACACAATAGTCTCAAATCACCGTATAATCAAAAATCTCACAAGCTGACATGGAGCAGTCAGATAAAAACCAATCTTTTTGGTTTGGTTTTTTGGTAAGTATCAATTCTTGTGCACCGTTACCACTGTCGTGAGTTCACAGTAACGGAAGCAGCCCATCCTGCCCGCTACGCCTCCCGTGAACGACAACTATCACACCAAGCAAGTTCTTCCTACAGAAGGCAATTTGTCACCCTCCTGGAGACCAGGCCACAGGCTCTGACAGTGTTGTGCTTTTGATCCAGCTAAGTTTCTGAGTATTAAAGTTTAGCAGCTAGGGCTTAATTTCAGCCTGCTACCCTGGGGATTATGAAACACCTCTGCTAGCGTAACTTTGAATTTTTGGACACATACAGCTGATGAGGAATATTTAATTCCATTTCAGAGGTTTTATCCAGCTGTCCCGTTTCTCACACCAGCTCTCCCTTTGTTAACCACCAGCCTGACAGCCAAAAGCCTCCATGTTGAGGTCCATTACTACTTAGATCTCTATTACTCAAAAACAGGAAGAAAGCTGACTCCTGGAAGGAGTCTTTGCCTGTACAATCAATACATCTGTGTTTCAGGCCCCATACCCTTCAAACTTCTGAGGCATCCAGTCGTCAGCAAGTTTTAGCAGCGCTGACAAAGCTTAACACATTACTGAGAACGCTACCACCCATCAAGTTGAGGTGCTAGCTTCCAAAGGACTGGCTTCTGACTGGAAATAGGCAAGATGGATTCAAGTAAATTAGAGCAATTCCAAACTCTCCTCGAGTTAAATCCTATTTCTTAACCACAGCCCCACTCCAAACCCTTCCAAGCAATCTTACCTAGTCTCACAGGAAGTGTACCTTTAAATCTGAGCAGTTTAAAACTTCTTGCTTCAAAGCAACTTGAATTCCTGCTAAGTCAGTTCAACAATTCTGGTGACAAGAGAAGAAAAGTTAAGTTTTGCCCAGCGTATCACAGACTGGATAATGTTGGAAGGGACCTCTGGAGGCCACCTTCTTCAGGCAGGGCCACCTAGTCCCGTTGTCCAGGACCATATCCAGGCAGATTTTGAGTATCCCCAAGCATGGCAATTCCATAACCTCCCTGGGCAACTTGTGCCAGTGCTCAGACACCCTCAGAGTAAAATAAAAAGTGTTTCCTGATGTTCACAGGGACTGTCCTGCATTTCAGCTTGTACCCTCACCCTTCTACTGTCACTGGGCACCATGGAGAAGAGCCCATCTTTGTCCTCTTGGCACCCTCCCTGCAGGTATTTACATACACTGCTAGGATCCCCCTGTGCCTCCTCTTCTCCAGGTGGCAGTGTCCCAGCTATCCCAGCCTGCCCTCATGAGACACGCTCCATCCAGTCCCTTCACTGTGTTTATGACCCTTCACTGGACTCTCTCCAGTACATTCACATTCCTCTCATTCTGGGGAGCCCCACACTGGACACGGGGCTCTGGATGCAGCTCCACCAGCACTGAGCAGAGGGGAAGGATCAGCTTCCTCGACCTGCTGGCAACACCCCTCCTAGCGCAGCCTTCCTTGTGGGAAGGACGACCTCTGGGAAGATACACAAGGGGCTACATCAAAGCAGCAAAAGAGTTGAAATGCAAGAACGGAAGTTCCCCATCCAAGTCTAACTCAGCACATACACAGAGACTGATCCGTGCTACGTGCCAGCGGCACGTCCCTCCCACATCATTTGGTTAAGGACTACAACAGGCAAATTAAAAGCCAAAAGGACGATCAGAAACCAGCTTCCTGATTTTGAAGGCTGCAACTGTGAAAATCAAGTTCATTTAGGTTGCTGGGCACTTGGGAGTTCCCACCCAGTAAGTCTTAGTAAAGCGATCCTTGAGCACCTCCAAGAGCTGCACCACAGGAAATCCACACCGCACTGTGCATGGAAGAGTCCAAACGGACCAAGCTGAACTCTGGAATGAGCAAGACTGAAGTTACTCGTTGCCATTCACCAGGCAGGGTCTTCCAACACACCCCAGACAAGCTCCGTGTCTCACCAGTTATGAAACACAGTGGGGAGAAGTGGGAGGGGACAGACTGTTAGCCTGATCCTTACTGAAGTACTTCAGCTTCGTATCAACTCTTAGGCACCCACTTGCCAAATTCAAGAGAAAGTGGGATTTTCCCAAAAAATGGCTGAACAGTCATCATCAGGTTAAAACACTTTAATCTCCTGTTTAAGACAACAGGCATCCTTATTTATGCAGGCTGTGAGAACATTTTAAAGTTAAGCGTATGCATTCTGCTTAAGCTTTGGAGTTTAAATTAAGTACCAAGGTATTGAAGACTGTGTTTTGAGATTTATTCTACATATTCTTTAAGGAACACTTACTTCAGAACTACAAGTCAGCTGTTCTACTGAGACACTCAGTGGTGTGCGTGCTCCCAGTTCTTCAGAACCCATTTTAACAAGTCTAGAAGGGGCAAGCATGGGGAAAAGAACACAAAGCCAAGATGCCAGTCACCTCTGCTATCACAGGCAAGATCACTTTATCAAATCGCTTACGGAGAGGGTGAAACCTCCCTCTGTATTTAGCCATCTGAAATAAACCCACTCTTCTAGCCCTCCCATTCAGGCCTTCACGATCTCAGCCAGCAAGGAGGGCAGGCTCCCAAACCGGGTACTCCAACTGCCCTCTGGAACCACCTCCCAACCTCCAGAGCACGAGGAGCCACAACCTCTACTTTTACCACTTAACCAGGACGATTAAGTAAACACTAACATGATTTTTTCCACAGTCTTTCCACCAAAAAAAAAGTGGCGCTATAGGTTAAAATGAAGCCACTGCATAATGCTTCACCTCTAGCCCAAGCGAGCTGCTGCCAACGCTGCCCACCAGATGTCCAGCTCCTGAGGGAGGAGGAAGCTGTGGATGATAAACTGTTTCCTAGAAGAATCGCTTCCAGGCTTCCCTGATTTCTCTATCAATAAAGCACACTTTTTTTTTTTAAAAAAAAGCTGTGTTCTAGTCATCTGCTTACAGATTTTAAATTCCAACAGCTTGCTCCCAAAAGCATTTCCTTTTGAAGGGCAACAAAGTTTAAGCAAGACTAAGAGATCTACATTACGAATACTAAATTGCTGCATCGGAAGGGACGCAAGCTTCCTGCTGAATAAGTGAAGTCTTGTTATTCACTTTTAATTACCTAACCCAACAGCTTTTCTTATTAGCAACACATTTATTCTTTGACAAGGCTATCAAAGAGCTACTAGAGAGCTGAAATGGCCCCAGAAGTCTACAAAGCCACCGTTCTAAACTGCAAACAAGATTTCCACCCTAAATGATTCAAGTTGCCTTTGTGGAATTTATTTATACTTGTTCAAGATGGGAACACTTCTTTTTCTTGCCTCTTACTAAAGCAAGGTCTGCTTTCTGACCAGACATTCCTGTTATTTCTCAGAGAAGCATTCTGAATTTCTGTCAAGTCATCCGTAAGAATTTCTTCCACCGCCTTTAATTCCTTCGTGAAATGAACGCCAAGGGAGCTCGGACAAGCTCCCTTCTGCAATGAGTGAAGAGTAATCAGCAACACAAAAGAGAGCCAACGTCAGGGAGCAAAATCTGCGATAGAAGGGGCCAAGTAGCACAGAACAGCCACAGTGATGCCATGGCTTAAAAAAAAAAAAAAGAAGAGTTCAAGGCAGAGAATAGGAGGTGGAGATGTTACGCGTGTACTGCAACTGTATTTGGGTTGCAAAATGAACATGAAGCTGTATTTTGCGAGTGACTAAAGATGACCATCATTAATAGGCAGCCCACTGATGCCCTTAACGAGCCTCCTGAATTCCTGCCCCATCTTTTTCCAGCTGTCCCAATTCCAGACTATCCTCCAGTATTTTTAAATGTCCCATCTATCACGCTGCTGCCTATTGAGTCATTTTAGACTAAAACAAATGGAAGTAAGATCCCACGTCATGTTACATATTCTCCAACTATAGTATTTTAGCCAGTTACACAGAAACTTAATCCAAACATAGATGTCAGTACTTTGCCCTCACTTAGTGCTTTTAACAATAGCTAATACTTGACCCGACAGTTATCTTCCCTTTACTGACATTATTTCTGCCATTCTTCCAACTCCCAGTGAAGACTTTCAGCTTCACGCACTAGCAGATTCACGTCTGTCAAAAGACAACTCAAGATACCACTTTGCCTTTCCATCTGTTTCTACAAATGCCTTGAGCTGGACAGAGAAGGAACTTTGTGTGTTCAGTAAAACTACAACCGTTATAATGTGCAAGGGAAGGGTAGCAGGAGTTATCTGTCTGAACAAAAAGCATCCGGGAGCGTCACATGTTGCTGGAGAGAAGAATTACAGGCAACAGAATAGCCTCCGAGATGGGGGACACAATGTGAAGGATGCTGGAATTAACTGTGGTATCTGCAGCACTTAATTACAAAGACAATCTGAAGCTACAAAAATGGACTGGTCAGGACATGGCCCATGCACAGAAGAGAGCAAAAAATATTCTCAAGTCCCGCAGCTAGATCTACAAACCACGTATCCACACTTTCAATGGCCAGAAAAAGCAATAAAATTCAGTCTTGAGTCTTCTTTCAAGGTGTTTAAAACATCCTATTTGCATTAAGTAATACGAGTACTGCTCTACCAGGCAGAGGATGCATTCCAGTGCCCCACAAGCTAATGCAGTTCACAGGGACCAAGACATTTTTAGCTTAAAAAAAATAAAAGGTAGTGCAAGGTAGTTAAGTTTGAAAACATGTTTTAGGAGTCCACATCATTGAAAGTTTTGTTAAAAAACCCTACACCAACATGGAGTTCTGCTGTTCCCTTGAAAAAAGGACTTTTTTTTTTTTTAAATGACAAAAGAATCAAAGCAGGTTAAGCATTTTTTAAAGGCCACAACCATTCCCCTACGTATTTCACTTGTACGCATTTCAAACACTGAAATCTTCAATTATCATGTACTGGGTTTAATTTGGTAAGGTGGTGGCTTTAGTTTTAGTTTAGACTCTGACACAAGGCGGTAAAACAGTGTCCTTAGTGCAGTAAAACTTATGTGATCCATAGGCAAAGTTGAGCAGTCTCCTCCTTATGGAAACAGGGAAACTGGACGTCCAGACCACCCTGTGCTCACAAGCGGGCTGCAAGCCAGACGTTAGAGGCACAAGACTGAAGCGGTGACCACAGAAATGGTTGACAGCAGGAACGCAGCAGTGTTTTGTTTTTGGTTTTTTTAACATTCTAAATCCAAATCAGCAATTCATTTCAGCAGAGTAAGAAAATCAAACGAGCATCGGAGGTACCTTTTGAAATAGTTAGTGCTGGGGACCACTGTGATCGTAGAATATCAAGACAAATGCTGCCATTACTGTTAATATTTGGATGATAGATTCTTGTTGTAAATGCAACCTGCAGAAAAAGGAAAATTTCAGTGTAGGCTCACAAATGAACATTACGCCACATGGTAACGAACGGACTTATGGTATAAGCCACTCACCTTAGGTGGTTTGAAGGGATAATCTGTTGGGAAGTGAATTGTCAAGAAAAATACTCCACCTTGATAGGGACTGTCATTCTGTTAATGAAAAAGAATCATTGCAGTTTGAGGAGTTATTACAAGAAGAGTGGTCATAAAAAGCTACGAACATCAATTCTCTCATACTTACTGGTCCCATTATTGTAGCTTGCCAATGGAACACTGAAAAAGAGAAAGATTTACTTCAGTTTGGAGAAGCTCAAGTAACGAACTACTTAATTCCAGACAAAGCAGCACAAAAAAAGTCTACTTTAAAAACAAAGCCTTCTGAAAGGCTGTAGGGAAGCAAGCCAAAAAAAATTAAACAGAAACAGAGCGAAGTACCCCAACGCTCCACATTCACTTGGTCCATGCTTTGGGATTGCTGTGGTACCACACACCCTGCAAAAAACCAATTCCTTCATAATAAAGACCCAGATAGCTAGAGTCATCATTTCAGAGCCAACAAATGTGCAAGTTCAACTTGGTCGTTTCCCATTAAACACCTGAATCAAAGCCCAGTTTCCACGGACCGCCCTCTCGGAGCGAGCTACAGCAAAGGTACAATATGAACTCACACTTTTCTTAGGTAGGATCTCCCCACACAAGGATCTCTCCTTAGTTAAGTGCAGAGCAAGCCTAAGCTTTGTATATACCATATCTATGAAGAGATAACCTAAACCAGTGGTCTCTTGACTGAATTTTTAAGCTTAGCCTCCGCAGAGGCTTCAAGATTTCATTAAAGCGGCAGAAAACAATACAAGTCTTAAGAGAACACAAGAATGACAGTCTGCTCCACACTTGGGACCAGGACGTGCCACACTAACACGCTTTAGGTTAAACGGACAAAAATTAAGTCTCACTCGTAGGCATCTGTCCAAGAGAACATCTTAATCTGGTAATACAGAGGATTCGTGAAGAATGTCTTTACGCTGCAGAATACAAGGAAAACAAGCAAAGCTGTTAATCTGTATGAGACATGTTAGGAAGTTCTTGGGGTTCCTGCCTTCTCCAAAGGCTCTAACACTAGCGGGTGCAAAGAGCACCATCTTAAATTATTTGGGAAACGATACCATGGGAAGTTTCATGAATGAATGTCAGTTACAGTGTATTTTCAGAACTGGGGAGCTGCACGGAAGACTCCAGTTGCTGCAAGGTATGCCTTCAAGCCACAGAAGTTGAAGCCACCTGCAGCTTTGCCTTCACTTGCAACTGGTGTCCATGGCTTTCAAGACCACCTGAGCCAAAAGTCATTTTGGCCCAGAGTAGCACTAACTACTTCTAATCTAGCACAAGCAGTTTTTAATTACACATGGCATTACAACTGGGAATGATCTCACACAGGAAAGGGAGCAGGGGGAAACCCCAAAAAGCAGAGTGGGAACAGCCTTGCCAAGGCAAGGGGAGAAGAGTGTTTTGGTTAGAGCAGCAGGTTTGTCACCAAGGGCGTTACAGCTGGCATTTGGAGAAAAATCAAGACAGCGGCTCGTGAGCTCACATGTAGCATTTGCCCATTTTAAAAGGCATCACTCATAGCCTCACTGAGGGGCCTAAAACAAGAGGACAAAGGGGCAACAGAAACCCAGCAGTGAAGATTTTCTGTGGCCAATCACAGAAAAACCACCAAGAATTTCACATACACCAGTAGATGCTGGTAAGATTCACCGTGGCTGCACCGAAGTACACAGACAGCACCGGCCGTTAACCTGCACACCTCTGCACACTGGAAAGAGAAGCTGATATAACCAACTATTGTCTTAAACCCAACAAGAAACCAGTAAAAAACCCACTTTCACAGTGAATCTTAACTTTATACAAGCCAGAAGGGGCTGTTTGTTTTGTTTTCAGCCCAACTCCCCCTCCCAGAGTCAAGGAAAGTGCTCCTTTAACCCAAGCTTTAGATTCTCACAACATCCAGGGCAACTTTGAAGAATTAGAAGATGGATTTGTCAGGCAAAGTTTATTTCAGTTGATTCTTTGCTTTGAAATCAGCCATCAAAGTAAGGGGGTGGCTGACTTTCAGTAGCCAAGCACAGGTACATGTTTGGAAGTGAACTAAGCCACTGTGTAGCACTCTGGAAGTACACTAGCATGATCCAGTCCCAAGTGTATTTCCGGAACAAAGGCCAGAGGTGAGTGCAGAGGGCTAAACTACATTACCATGAGAAAGAAAATCCTACCTCTACAATTAACAAGGCAGAAACACTTTGCTTTCCAAAGTTTCTGAAGTACAGGGACAAGCAGCTTACAACTGGGGACACTTTCCATCAGCTGGACTAGCCACAAGGTACTAATTTGCCAGCACAGCGTGTCCTGAACTCTTGAGAAATGCCATTCTGACACGACAACCGAGGCACACCTAGGGCACAGGGATCTTCAAGAAGGCCCCTTTCTGTTGCTGCCACTGCTATCCACTTACACCCAGAGTGCTGCTCTCAATAGTGAAAGTCATTCGTTAGAGAGGTGGCATGAGGAGAAGAATCAATTGCTACTGAATAAGGAAAGCTTTGGAGTAAGTTTCCATTATAAGCACTCACCACTTTGTGTTACCACCACCTCCTCCACCAGATGATCTCCGCCACCTCTGATACAGTCTTTGGAAACTATGAAGAAGAGTTTATCACGGCACAAATCACACTTGCTAATTTAAGGAGAGAAAAGCCTCAGACTGGCTCTACATCTCAGTAATTTCTCTTCCACCAATCTACAAGCTTCTTTGAAATGCTCTTTTGAAAGCAGAAATAAGTTGTGGACTAACCAGGAGCAGCTTGACACTACTGCTAAAACCCCCTCAAAACCAAACACAGCTTTGACTCGTTTGAAAGGATTAATGAAGAGTAACTTCTCCACTAATTTCAGTGTTTTCAGTCTTAGTTTCAAGTGCTTTTTTTTTAATCTACTCCTGCATTTCTATAGGAATATATACATTTCTGTACACTTTGTCACTTCTGAATATTTCAGAAAGGATTCAGAAGATCTTGACAGCTAATGTTTTCCTTTCAGAAAGGACATCAAAGCGTAGAGTTCTTAGCACATAGACAGAGGGCTTCCCTACTTAAATATCCCCTGCTCTCACAAGCTTGGACCCTTCACCGAACAGCACCCCTGTCAGAGAGACCACGTGGCATAGCAAGTTCAACGCACGCTTTTAACGGGCATCCCACTCGGAAGCTTTCAAGTGTTCCAACGTAGCCTTTTCCACACAGCAGAGCTGCTACGAGCACGCACACATTCCCTCATCTCAGGCATTTTATGCCTGAATTTGTGCCTGAATTTATCCCCAAGGCCCATGGTAAAATTATACAGCAAAAGGTGAATTTGCCAGCGCTCTTGTCTTGTTGCAGACATCCTACTATCTTGCTCACCTAAGCTATGATCAAGAGTTTAATGCTGCTATTAAAAAAAAAAATAGTAGTTCGCCAGAAAGTGTAAAATCCTAGTTAGTACGAAGAATTCTGTACAGCTTGCAAAACCACTGCAAGGCCTCTCACAGAAAACCACCTTTGAAGTACAGGGCAACAATTAAGTTGCATTACAGCTAATCAAAGCAGACTGGGGAGCATTACCTAGAACTGAGGTAAAGAAATACCCACATAAACACCATTAAGCCATTTGATGACAAGAAACTGGGAGGGGTGGCTGACACACCAGAAGGCCGAGCTGCCATCCAGCAGGACCTGGACAGGCTGGGGAGTTGGGCAGGGAAAAACCTCATGAAGTTTAACAGAGGCCAGTGTAGGGTCCTGCAAGCACCAGTACAGGTTGGGGGCTGACCTGCTGGGAAGCAGCTCTGCAGAGAGGGACCTCGGAGTCCTGGTGGCCAACAGGATGCCCATGAGCCAGCAATGCGCCCTTGTGGCCAAGAAGGCCAGTGGCATCCTGGAGGGTATCAAGAGGAGTGTGGCCATCCTCCCCCTCTACTCTGCCCTGGTGAGACCACAGCTGGAGTACTGTGTCCAGTTCAGGTCTCCCCAGGTTAAGAAGGACAGGGAACTGCTGGAAAGGGGACAGCGAAGGGCCACGAAGATGAGGGGGCTAGAACATCTTTCTTATGAGGAAAGGCTGAGGGAGTTGGGTCTTTTTAGTATCAATGCTCATAAATCCTTAAAGGGAGGGTGCTGGGAGGAGGGGACCAGGCTTTTTTCAGTGCTGCCCAGTGACAGGACAAGAGGTGATGGGCACAAACTTGAATACCGGAAGTTCCACCGGAACATGAGGAGGAACTTGTTTCCTTTGAGGGTGGCAGAGCACTGGCACAGGCTGCCCAGAGAGGTGGGGGAGTCTCCCACTGTGGAGACATTCCAAACCCACCTGGACACCATCCTGTGCAACCTGCTCTAGGTGGACCTGCTCTGGCAGGGATGTTGGACCAGATGATCTTCAGAGGTCCCTGCCAAGCCCTAACATTCTGTGTGATCTCTGAAACCCAGTCACACAATATCTTGCCCTCCTCCCTCCCAAAGGAAATCTACATACTAGATGACAGCAGATCTTCTTACTATAAAACAATGTTAGACAAAAAAATTTCAGGAACTTATTCTTTATAAAGAAGAATAAGTGCCCCCCCCCCCACCCCGCTTTAAACACAGCTTCTCAAGCTTTGAAAAGGACACAATAACAACTCCAAATTATACACCAGGTAAACAACCTTGCACAGTAAAGACAACCAGCCAATATGTAGGCCAAAAAGATCACCTAAGGCCTCTATATGGAATCTGGCAGGGCCAACTGGTTTGAGTACAGTTTTTAACCGTAACAGTACTGTGTGGACTGATGGATGCGCCACCTGCACTTCCTATCTCATACCTAAGCAGCTACATCCAAGTCAGACAAGCTAGTCATCACAGCAGGACTCAGGCATTCTGACTTTGCTTATTGAAAAAGACACAAGTAATATTCCAAACCGAGTGAAACTCTGCCTAAAAAATAAAGAACCAAACCTGGTTTTCAGTTCTTACACTCTGGCATGCTCTAGAACACAACAGCACAAAAGATTAAAGAACAAACAATGTTTCCAGTGTTCCTGTAACTCATTTGACAACAGTAACTAATAATTAATTTTTTTAAAAAAAGTATCTAACACTACTTCACGATTTGAACTTTAATTTACCAACTAGTTTTCCTTCCCTTCACGTTTTAATCTCTAATCTCCAAGGACTACACATAGCCCTCTTACAAAATGCAGTGTTAACTAACACCTGTGTAAAATAGAGTTAACCCTGACCTTGCTGTACCAGCACCCAGGATTAGGAGCAGATTGTTCTACTTCTGCAGAACCATGTGATTACAATATATATTGTTTAGTTACCAAAGAAGCTCAGGAAGCTGTATGAAGCTGCCTGCTGGCTTGGCCACAGAGCTACTCAAGTTTACTAACTTCTGCCAACAGCACGCCTGAGGAGAACACCAGAACAGTCTTTGAAGGCTGCAAGTTAAGATATTTCCAGCACACAGTTGCCCAGTAAAGACAATGGGAGTGACTGATATCTCTAGTGATACACAAGGAAGGTATTAAGGGACACAGAAGGGCAGCAAATGTAAGATTAGTACGTGCAGTAAAAGTAACAGAAGGGTTCCTGCTAAGGAATGGGACACCCCATTTTAGAAGGAAAAAAGTTAGAGACCGCGAGCATTTGCTGATAGCAGCGTACTTACTGTCATCACCAACAGGCCCTGCTGAACACTGTGCTGGAGGATCACGTGCCAGATCATTCAACTCCTAGAAAACAGGAAGAGTTTATTTCATTAAATTTCAAATCCCATCACCTTATTGCTAAAAAAAAAAAAAAGCTGCTAGCAGCCCTTGGGCTATCAGTCTTGCTCACAAACATCGGTAAGTTTTCTGAAAGCACAAGAATGGCAACATCACAAAACTAACAGCCAGGACCCCAGAAAGCAAAGCTGTCTCGTAAATGCAGGGAGCACGTTCGGCACGTGCAGCAGTTACCTCTCTAGGTTTCCACAGGCTATGAAGTAACAGCAACCCCTTGTCAAGTCGCAGGGTCTACCAGGTTTGCCTTCGTTGATAATAACTTAAGAAATCCCAAGCATTATTGCGGTATTACATACTCCACTATCTTCAGGTCACAGAGAGATAAGATGGCCTCAATCCAACGACTCCCAGTATCAGCCTTATTTTATCCCCTGTATTGTAACAGCTCCCTGGTTGCTCCAGCTGTAGTGATCCAGTTTATCATTTCAAGCCTGCAGTAGCCTTTTTGCGTTTACAAACCTTCAATAACCTGCAGTTGTTTCATCTCCAGGCACAGGCACTAGTGAATATAGGTGGTTACAGGGAATAAAACACAAGGCCTTCTGTACCTATAGAAGTGCCAGCCCACGAATGGAAATCCTCGCTTTTCAAGTACCCACATTGGTCAAATTTCCCTCTGAATAAATCCTATTATGAGTATTGATTGTTCTGCCTGAACGCATTGAGCAATTCAGAATACTTCTGAATGATACCAAGTTTCAGTTTGATGCAAAGTTTCACCCCCAGATCAGAAAAAGAGTCCATGCTGTCTCCAATAACTCACATTAGCATTTTGCTCAGGAAGTGGACATTTAGTGGGAAGTGCAAATAAGAGTAAAAAAAAAGTCAAACTTTGTCTGCTATTTCTGGCTCAGCCACTCAGCTGCTTTGCATGACAGACCCAAATATTTTAAGCTTTTTTCTGTACTAGCTCAGTCTAGAAAGCTAAACATAAACACCAGACAACCATTACGAAGGCAACTAAACCTAGCCTTCAGGAAGCGCCCCGGAAATGCTCCATGCTGTCCCTGGGCCGCTACGTGTCCAGCGTTTCACCTCACAGCCTGCAGGGGTTACCAGCACCAGTCCAACGGGGAATTTGCAGATACCAGACTTATCTGAAGCTTTCGAAAGACAAAACATTTAAGGACAACATTTAAGACAAACTGATTGCAAGAATGGAAAAAGCTTGTTGCTTAATGGCCTTTTGTTATTTACAGGCAGCATTTAGGCTCTTGAATAGATGATGTCCAGGAGTTCCTGCTTCTCCCTGCCATGAATTAGAAGGCCACCATTAACCAACCTTCTGTTACAACAGCAGAATGCTGCCTTACCCCCCCACAAGTGAGTCCTGGGACTTGTCCCTCAGCAAGCAGCCTCCCAGAAGCCTTGCAGCTTCACTGTAAAAGCACACGCAAGTTTGGGTTTGTTCTCAGCAGCTCCCAACTTTTTAAAAGCCCAGCTGAAAGCCTCCTGACTTGACAACAGGCTACCGAAGCTTTTCTGGTGCTCCTATGGAGCTCCTTACAGCGCTGACCCGAGCAAACCTCGCTCCCACGCTCCACGGTTCAACACAGACTTAGGCAGCAGTAGACACTGAGCACGCAGCACCTGCTGAAGAGCCTACTCCCTCCCAAAGGTGGAAAGCATCTCCAGATATCCTCCAGAAGGAGGAAAGCCCTTCAGAGTTGCCTGCATGTGGATCAGAGGAGCCAACTTTAGCCAAGTGAGGACTCCTTCCTTACCTCCTGCTTGCAAGTATCAGCTTGCATGAAGATCAGCAACGCGCTCTCACTCCACACCTCACTGCTTTAACTCCAGAACATTAAATATGTCAACTACCATCCTGAGCAACAGAAGAATCCTGCTCCACCCTAGAGAACCGTACGTACCATACAAGTTTTCAGCTTGCCACAGTCTGAAAACTACAGAGTAGCAGACCACACCGTGCTTTGCTTCAGCATTGGTAAGTCAAGAGTCACCCTGTGCAACCGGAGCAGAGGAACACGCAGTGGCTTACACACAACTTCACTGGCACCTGAAGGCCACACTCTTTCTTCATGGCCAGTCTGGTCATGGCTACAAAAAACAAAGCAAGTCTTCACACGCACAAAGTCAGAAGTAAAAGGGAAGAAAAACATGAACACACTTGCTCTTTCTAAAGGTATATCGAGTACCATCCACTTCCAAATGCTACTGGACTCTCATCTTCCGGAAGACTGTTTAATGCTACCATATACAAAACCCCAAACACATCTACTGAAAAAACGCCACGCATCAAAACCTCCCTTACCACTCCTCATCCCCTTCACTCCTGTTTTACGCATAGATGTGATGCAACAACACTAGCCTCAGCAGGAATACAGTTCTAAGAATCCATGTTTTCCATGCAAGACCACAACCAATGGATTATATTTAAGAACCCCGCAAGCACCTTCCCTACTAGAACAGGGGACAATAGTTACAGACACAGCCTGCAGCTCAAGCGCTGTGTCTGCCAGCTCATAGAATAGCCAGCTCCAAGTCTGCCCCGATGTTCCCTACGTCCTGCTGCCCAAAAGCACCGTTTCACCAGACTGGATGAAACCACACACCTTCAGCGATACCACCAGGTAAGCCTCACAGCGGATGCAGAGGCAACAGTGACATTCAGGTAGTAACAGCCCTGTTTTTCATCAAAACACTGTTTCTTTCTCGTCACTCTTCAGTTCCAGCTAGAAGAAAAGCATTGGATTTTCTGAAGCTGTGTATGGGATCTCACTTGGAAAGAGAGGACTTACAAGGAACACCTGCACCACTTGTCTCAGTGATGCAGCTCTCACTTAAGGGAGCATTTCAGGTTCTGCTCCATATAAAAATCACAGATGGAAACATTGCAGAGTAAAAGGCCCATGGTAAAAAGCAGCACATAACCTCCCTGCACTTGGAAAAAGTTTCGTAACATCTCTCAACTCAAACTCCTCCACACAAAGCCTTCCAGCTTTCGTAGAACAACAGCTCGGATAACAACAACAAGGAAGTTTAACGTCCACAAGACACCTCTGGAGCACAGCCTCTAGCGGCAGTAGACCACCAGTCGCCTCCGCACACTGGAGTGGCTGACATGGTACTGGACTTCCTGGCAGGGCACAGACAATTGCTTCAAGAGGCCATTATTATCTTCAAGCCACCAACAGGCTAGTGAGACTTCCACTACTCACCCGTCAGACCTGCAGAGCCAAGTTTAAAACCAGGAATGGCAGCTACCTACAGCTGCATGTACCCAGGTACGAGGGAGAGGAGCATCCATTGCCACAACAGCTTTTGCAGCTGTCCGAGAGGTTGCTTTGCCTTCTGAAGACCTCCATGCCATTTCCAAGGTACTGGAAACCTCACCATCAGACCTGGTGAGGGTCTTTGCTTCCAGATATTGCTGAGGGAGACCGAGAACCAGCTGGTTTGTAACACAGAACAAACTACTCCGGAGTTCACCCAAAACTGGAAATCATCATGCACTTTACAGCTACAGTTTGGTATCGTCTACGAACCGGCTGTCAGGGCATACCTGAGATCCTAACCTGCAAGGCCTGCTGTATTGATCCGGGATCCAGGAAGGCTTGCCAGTCAATGATCAAGCCTGCTCTTGACAACACTGACTTTAAACCAAAACTCAAAGAAAGCTGTTGCTGGTTATTATTTGAGACAGCTTCCGATCCTTAAGCACATGCAGGCAGCTTTGCTGTAGGAACTTAAAAGCGAAGACTCAAGCAGCTTCTAGATGAAGTTTCAGTTGGAGTCACTCAGCTCCCAGGAGGTCACCTCACCACAAATTGCCTTCAGCTGGAAAGCCAACTTACAGAGCTTAAGAGTTTCTGCCATCTGCCCTGCAGCAAAAACACCCTTGGGGTTGGGTCCACTGCTGCAGATCGTTATCATTAACTTGACCCATCTTACAGTTAAAAGTATTAATTAGTTCCTCAGCAAAAATGAGGAAGTGGCAGCATGGGGCAAAGCAAAGCAAGGCTCCAGGTGTCTTGCCCAAAAGGCCAAGTTGAGCAGAGCTACTGCCATTACATCCATGAAGTAGATAACCTGAAAGCTACAAGACTCCCACAAGAAACTGACATTTAGGCTCCAAAAGCAGATTTAATTGTGTTCCTAAGCTCCCAACCAAACAGACCTCCTACTCAGGGGTTCCAGGAGAGCGTTTTAAGGAAGGTGGAGTGTGTTTATGCCACAGCCCCCCTAGCTGTGCTTCCCACGCCATGAAAGGCACCAGCTGCCACCGAGGCCACAGGGCACACAGGGAAGCCAGCGCCACTCAGACCCACATCACCCTCCTCCCGGGAGTCATCTTCCCAGCAGCCAGCACACTGCCTTTTAAACACACCTGGATCAAGGAGTTCACAAACTGCACCACAATTTTGTAAAAGCTCTATCAAACACCAGTGTTTTAAGTCTTAAAGTTTAACCCTGCGCATGTTTCGAGTCATAATTAGTTTTAATTGTCAACTCCAGAGACATTTGTTAGAGAAGTTCAAATTTGTTCCTCTCGACTTTCCTGCCTACTCCAGTTGAAGCTGTTTTCAGACTGTAATTTACTCAGAGACCACATCATTAGCTTGATTACAAGCCTAATTTTTGCTTCAGGTTGCTGTTGTAGCCGAAACAAGCTTTTACTCTTGACTTTAGCGAGTTCACTTACCCAAAGCCCCTGAACCCTTCTTCTGTGGCAAGCAGTCCAGTGCTACGTTACAAAAAAATCACGATTTCTCTAACCAAAAAGGAACTTCCAAGCCATTTAGCCATCAATTGTTAGCAGCTTTCAACAGAGCAGTGCCAAGCAGGGCCGGAGTCACATTGATAGCGTGCTGCCTCACCTCAGCGGCAGAGCACCGAGGAGCAGCTGCCAGGTACCCGCGCAGCTCCAACACTGATGTTTGGCTGGACAAGAGCCTGCTGTGGCGTTCCTTGGGCCAGCAGGTTCTACCTTTACCTGTCACTGAAGGTCTTACGCAGGCTACAGCCTAAGCCTACACCCACCGCGCGTTTTTGTGCTCTCTACTTGCCAATCAGCGCTCACACGGGCTCACCAAGGTCACATCGCATCCCTACAGCATCCCTAGGTGATCTCCTGGCCTCCGGGACTTCTGCAATCCCAGAGCATCTGCCATTCTAAGGCTACTACCCCTATTAACAGAAGAATTTTAATCTTCAGACAGATTTTAATCCTTTCCCTTTGACAGGATCTGCTTTTTCAACACGTGAAACTGCTCAGATCCACCGACTTTGACCTCTTAAAAGTCTGGGCAAAAGTTAGAACTTAGTTAAGTGAGCAGCGTAAGAGCCAAGCTACACAAAATACAGGAATAACCAAGGTACATGTTATAAACAAGCTCTGATGTAACTGTCACCTTTTTTTTTTTTTAAAGACAAACAGCACAAAGACCAAAGCAACATCTAACTTCCTCCTGGTGTGGAATCCGGGTATCAAAAAGCCTAGGTAGCTAACAGACTCTTAACCCGTATTCTCTGTACTAACGACACACAAGATATTTAACACAGATGGGCTGCGCTGGCAGCTCCACGAACGCAGCAAGAGGCCGCAACGGAAGAATCACGTTGTTCCCACCGGCTGCTGTAAAGCAGAACCGGTAGGTCAGAAATAACACAGAGTTTGCTCAGTGCAGGTAGCACGCGCACAACTCTGAATGCTAACACTGCCCAACCAGCCATTCACTCCGGGGCATCCCATCCACGGGGTAGGGTTCGTTTTGGCAGAAGCGATAATTACGCATCGCAGGAGGTCAAGCAGCTCCAGACTCGAAGCAAGCCTTCTGCAGCTGAACAGAGACATCAATATGGAATGCAGAGTTTAGTTCTGCAAAGCATTACCTGTTTTTTGGGCCTTTACATTACATGCAGTAATAATCCACCATTCCTCTGTGATAAGAAAATGTTTTGCTCCAGCAGGGCTGGAGCACAGCTTCCAATTTCCCTTTCCCCCCCCTCACTGTCGCATCCATCAACCAGTTCATAAAGGGGAACCCATAAAAGACAACGCACCAGCCTTTTACTTGCTTTCCCATTCCAAGACATGCCAACGGTGCCCTAGTTATTCAGTTCTAGGTACCGCGTTTCCTAAAGATAAGCGACACAGATGGGGACGCGGCCGAATGCAAAGCTCTTAAACCTTAAAATGGAAGCCATTCATTTTAAACACCGCTCCCATCCTACCCCTGGATATCCTCACATTGTGTTTCTTATAAAACATATCCACAATAAAATATATGCTACGTATATTAAAATAACGATAAAAAGTGTTACGTGTCATTGTTAGACCCACACTTCACAGGGACTCTGGCTGGCAAATCCGTTGCCCAAACATTTCCCACCAGAGTTCCAAGTTTTAGACCCGGGAGCTAGGAAGCGCCTAACAAGAAGGAAGAACACCACTGCCTGAATAATACAAGCAGCAATCTGATAGCAGGTCTCAAGTCCCAGCTCTTTCAGAGCATCTGCTTAAAGAACAGCTGCTGCCACGTGCAGACGTTATCCCAGCTCCAGGCTCCGGACAACCCCAAGAGCAACCATCCCACCAGAGACAGGCAGGACTGACCGCGCAGGTTCTGGCGCTACGTCACGCACCAGCTCACCCAGCTGCAAGAAAACTTCTCATTCTGCCCCTCTTCCAGCCCAGAAGAGTTCGACATGCAAGAGGCCACTTCAGGTAACGCTGCTGACAGTGTACGAAAGATTTCCTCTTGGGATTTTCTGCTCGTTTCCACTTTCTCGTCCCTACATTATCCAAGGCCGCAAAAGTTTTGGAGAAAACCTTATAGTCTGCAGTCGAGCATAAAACCCAAACTGCCAAGCACAAGAGCCAGTGGCAAGACTGAAATCTGAAGAGTGATATATCGAGACTGATAATCCCCTCTAAAAAAAAAAAATGCCTAAACAGCAGCTTTTCTTCCCATCACTTCTTTGTACTCAAGTCTATTGGGATTATTCCTACTTGATCCACGTTCCGCAGGCTTTTGTTCTTGCCACAAGGTGCGACAGCAGAGGCCAGAAACTTGCTGTTCCCCTTGTTATCCCAACAGGGACTGTCACCACACATAAGATACCGCTGCTTTTCCCAGAGACCAGAACAAAAACAAGCCCATGATACAAACACGGGGTTTACACAGCTGAAGCATAAACAACCGGTGATTATTACTGAAGAGAGACAACCACAGTAACTCAAATTAAGAGTGTTCCTTTCTAGTCTGTAGCTTAACTCCCATCTAACTTTTAACACACCCGGACCGCTAGAAGAAGCGGTTTGATTCCCTATCCCATACCTTCTTTGTTGGAAACGCTGCCTACAGCTCTATCATCCCCCTTCTCCTCAACAGCCACCACACTTACTCCACTGAAACACTTGGTACTTTGCAGAGCTCAATACACACCACTGCTCTGGCAACACTCTCGCTACTTCCCAAGGCTTTAAGAGACTCTTGTAACCTTACACAGTCCCCATTATCCCTCTGGCCTCTTTATCTTTGAAAAGCAGCATGAAGAATGGGTCCACAAGCACTCCACGGTAACAAAGACTTGACACATTCAGCTTTGCTCCTGTTAAAAACCACAGGCTAGAAACAGAAGTGCTCCGAGCGCGTCAAATCCTGAAGCTCAGCACGCACTAAACTACAACAAGCGGCATTCCCCGCTTCCCGAGTTACCCGAAACAACACACACCCTCCCCACAGAAGGCCCGTACGCTCTGTGGCATCGCTGCGGCCCACCCCCAGCAGCCACATTTACCCTCTTCAGCATTCACTGCCGTTGTCTCCCAGCTCTGTTCCGACGGCAGGCCCGGGACCCAAGGGTCTTCCCAAGGAGGAAGTGTTCTTTGAGAACACCTGCGAGCCCACGGACGTGCTGGGGAACGGGGTCTTCGCAGCGTACCGAGCATCACTAAAAGCGACGGAACGTTGCGGACAAGCGATACCCAGCTGGAGCACAACTTTCTTATGTAACCTGCTACCGTACACTTCTCTGGGAATTTCAATACACTAAAATTATACTCAAAATCCTCCCCTTCCGAGCTCTACTTATTCCACAAGCATATGTAAGCCTTCAAGCTCTCTTCCATTTTCTTCTCCACCTTAGCTTTAATTTGATCAGTACGGCACACGAAGCTTCGCAAAAAACTCGAAGATAACCTACAATCAAAGCAAAGATGTTAACGCACAACCCAAATCTGGCACTATATACACAACAGAGACAACTCACCCATCTTAAAGATTAGGTAGCATGTTCCCAGCTGGTTGTAGACAAAAAACTAGATTTACATAGGAATCGAGGCGAGAAACCCTAAGGGAGGGCTGGCTGCTACACCTGAGCCTTACATGGAGGCTCCAAACTGACAGCTACGCATTCTGCGGGGAAAAGAATATAAATTCCCTCCCTGACTCACCAAGGCAATACAAGCGTACTTCAATAATGCTCTTTTTTCCCCCCTCTCCCCGCTGAAAGACAGTACGACGACCGAGCCGAGTATGGTTTTAAGGCCGGGGGGGTTCAGCTGCTGTGTTCTTCTTGAAGGCCGCGACCCCGAGCGCGGCGCAGCTCCGGCTCCGGGAGGAGACGGCACCTCGCTCGCCTCTCCCCACGACTCTGCTTCATGACTCAGGCTGTCGAGCACCACCGGCTGCGTTAAAACACCAAATCGCGCTATCGCGACCGGTCCAAGGCGACAAGTTTCCCCTGCTTATCCCCGCACAGGCCGCCCGCCGCTCCTCGAGGAAGGAGCAGCAGTTCCCCAAGGAGCTACGGCAGAACTTCCAGGCGGGCGAACCTTCCGCTCGCCAAGCCGGCCACCTTCTCCCGAAGCCGGCGGGAGGCTCCTCGCCGCCCCCGCTTCCACGCCGGGAGCGATCCCCGAAGGCCTGGAGCGTCCCCCGGAGCCGCCGCGGCCTCTGCCCACCCCCGGGCCCGCCGCCCTGCC